>WYDI02024665.1:14336-37616 GCA_009867235.2 Psittacus erithacus | reverse complement strand
TGCCAGGGATGGGGCAGCCACAGCTTCTCTGGGCACCCTGTGCCAGCGCCTCAGCACCCTCACAGGGAAGAACTTCCCAGAACTTTGGTCTTAAAATGCTTTTGGGAGCTCAGATTGGTGGATGCTGCCATTACACAGCATCAGCAACAAGTTCCTGCCTGTCCTGAGTGCTGGTAAAGGAAAGGTGAAACGGGTGAGAGAGCTGTTGCTGTCTGAGGGTTCAGCCTCACATGAACACACTAGCAATCCCCACTCCCTGCAGAGCTGGTTCATGGCAAGGGGTCTCCCTCATGTGTCCCAGTGCTGCTTTTCCAGTGGGAAAATCTGAGAGAGGCTGGACACGGCTTGAGCAACCTGGTCCAGTGGAAGGTGTCCCTGCCCGTGGTAGGGGATGGAACTGGATGTTCTTAAGGCCCTTCCCAGCCCAAACCATTCTATGCTTCTGTGTCTGGTTTTGATGTGTGATCCCCCTGGGATGACTTACCAATGCTGCAGAGGTTCCCTGGGACAATACACTGGTTTGCACCCATGGAACACAGGGGCTCTCCACACTTCACAGCCAAGCACACACATGAGCCACTACAGTGCGCGGATGGGGAAACCTGCCCTATGTCTGCTTTGACATTTACAGCTCTGCAATTCTGAAAATGCCCTGAGATTTAACAGCCACTTGAGCCAAGCTTTTGAATGTTGTGGAAAGGTTTGTAGAGGTGCTGCATAGAAGAATAGTGCAGGTGGGAGAAAAGGAAACCCAGGAATACAGAGCAAGAGAGGTGAAGCCACACCTCAGTCTCTACCCCACATTCAGTCTGAGCCAACCTCCTTGAACAGCTCTAATATCATGTCCTCATTAGTTAAGAAAAGCTTTTGTACTGTTGAAGAAAATGACAGAAACAACTTGAAAACATCCCTAGATAGTAAGTTGAGTTTAATGTTTTTCACTAGTGAATCTCAAAGTACTGTACCAGGGACACAAGCATCATTAGACACTCTCCTTCCTTTTCAATGGTGGGGAAACTGAGGTGCAGTGATGGGAAATACCTTTCTCCACCTGTAACAGTTACAGCTTTGCAATTACTGATTTCATTGCTATCACTCACTAATCAGTATATTGCCCTGAAGTCAAAGTGCCTCAAATGCCCCCCAGAAGTCAGGAAGCACCTGAAAACTCCTGGGGAAAACAGCTCTGTGAAGGTTTTGTCAGAAGGGCAGCCCGGCTTTGTGTCAGCCTGAGAGCCAATGCAATCACTGCTGTGCTGCACCTGAAACAGTCAAATATCAAAGGAAACAGCCGCCAGATTTGCAAACAAACTGATCTCTCTCACTTCAAACATTTCTGCAGCGCTGCTAACAGGGAAGTTTCATAGCTCTTGGTACACGGGAAGAAAGCTGTTTATGCTCACAGACACAGTAAAGAACGTGGACTCTCCTTACCCCTTCCATGTGGAGCCTGGGATTGGTTGTCAGCCGGTGCTGATGGAGTTGCAGCCCCCTGGGGACTCTCCTGATGGATGCAGGGGACGACAGGAGCCCTGTCCTCTGGATGGAGCCAAACCTGGCCACGTTCTGTCCACACCTGACGCCATCCAGGAGGCGAATGAGGAGCAGGTTGGAGGGCAGCTGCTCGATGCTGCACAGCACCAGAGTCCTGCACTCGGGGCACCTGAGCTCCTTCTGGGATTTCAGGATCCTCTGCAAACAGGGCTTGCAGAACGTGTGCTGGCAGGGAAGCACCTTGGCCGTGGCATCGAGCTTCTCAAAGCACACAGGGCACTCCAGCAGGTCAAGGAGAGCTAAATCATCCATGTTCAGTGCAGCACGGGGCCGGAGCCATCCACACGCCACATCCACTGGAGCAGGCTGAGGCACCCTGCTGCGCCTGCGAGAACCGCAGCAGAGCGCTGGGCTGAGGCAGCTATCCTGCACGGAGGGAGAGGGAGGAGGGAGGAGAGAGCACAACTTGACTGCTGGAGTATGTAATACATCCCACCTACATTGCAAAGCGCTGCCTCACCAGCCAATTTGCAAATGTATACTTTGCGCCCGCATCCAAGTTTGAAGTGAGTCACTCGTGACTCAGTGCGTGCGAGGGGATGGACGGCGTTCGAGGGGACAGCGAGGGGGCAGTGTCAGGGCTGGAGCTGGGGGCAGGGGCACGAGTCCTGCTGGCTGGGCTCAGCGGGGTGAGCTGGACAGGCACACTCAGCCTCACTGGGGCTGTTCTCAAGGTGTCTTTAATGCTCCCTGGTCTGCGGATCACAACTGACATGGCAGTGAAGAATTCACCAGCTCAGGGGACAGGAGTCCCCGATAAGCATCAGACCGGACCTGTTCAGACTGGGCTTTGGCTGGAAGCAGCCGCTCGCTGCGTGCATCCCTCACACACCCACCCGCCGCCTCGCTTCCCAGACTGGTCCCAGTTCAGCTCGCTCGCCACCCATTCTGACAGCAGCGCTATAAAAACCCTTCAAACACAAACCCTCCGAGCTACCTGGCAGAGGCTGAGGCTCTCCGCTGTGCCATTCTCGCCCGGTTTGGCTGCCTCAGCTCTCTGAAGCAACCCAAGACGATTATTCCTCCCACAGCCTGAAGTCACTCAACCTGTTCAGCTCCCCCGGTGCTGGCTGGGGCTGAAGCACACACCACGGTGGATGCAAGTCTGGGCCTGTGGTGGCTGCGTGGTCCTGCAGTGCCGATGAGAAGCCCGTGCCTGCTGTGTGCCGAGGGGCCAAAGGGGATGCTTTGCATGGGGAGTTGCTGGGGTGGCTGCTGGGCTGGGCAATGGGTGCCAGACCAGACCCAGCCTTGGCTTTCTGTGCCCAGGGCTCCAAACAGGGAGCGACTGCTCCAGCACTCGCTCCTAGGGGTGCTTGCCTCAGCAGCAGCCACTCCATGGGACAAGAGGAGAAAACCTCAGGTGTGTTTTAGTGCCATCACCATGGGCTTCAGCAGCACCTGGCTGTCCTGCTCCTGGTGATGGTTCTGTGCTGGGGTCAGAAGGCCACAGTTGGGTGCTGAGTGTGTCCAGCGCCTGCCAGCGCTGCCTGTGAGCTGCAGTGAGACCCCAACGGCAGCAGTGCAGGGTCTGACACAGGCTCCTTCTCATCCCAGTGAGGCTGTGGCCACGGCACAGACAGGCCAGGGGTGTTTCATGGGATCTGTGATTCCCTTGCACTTTCTCGGCTGGATTGCTGTCTGGAGTCTGCCTTGCACCTCCTAATGGATTGCCAAAGGAGAGCAGTAGATGTGCAAAGACCTGACGTAGTTTTCCTTACAAACACTGCCACATCCCATTGGTGTGCTCACAGCCTACAAGTGCTACAAATGCTACAAATGTTAGACAAGAAGGCTGTAAACCTGAGGGAATGGTTTCTACCTGAGCCTCTCGCAGATAATGCCATCAAACTGCACAAACTTCCCTTTTCTTGGGAGGACTCATTCACAATTACAGACTGGAAATGGTTCAAAAGTTCTTCCCCCTAGATCACCATTTTGTCAAAATAAAGGGGGTTTCTTTCATTCTATTTATTTATTTATTTTTTAAATGTGCCCATTTGGCTACATTAAGATGTTGACAAACATCTTCAGGATAGTGCAGAAACCAGTGACCTCACTGCGTTTCATCTCAAGTTTCCTTTGACTTTGGTATTTCTTTGTAGTCTGTTGATTTGTGCTTGGCTGGCTGAGTGCACACTTTTTAATGAATGATGCTGCAAATAGCATCATGTCATCTGCTGGCGTTTTTAAATGCAATGCATGACATAAACTATAGAGAAAACAAAGGGTTTGAAGGTTGTTTTTCCTTTTTACATATTCTTCTCTATTTGTGCCCTGTGATTAACACTCATGCTGTATTTTCACCTGGTTAGAAAGGAAACAGAAAGATGAAGTACCTTGCAGTGGGCAGGGGCTGAAAATGAGGTTGGATGGCTGGTTTTGTGCACGCTGCTTAATGCTCATCTCCAGTCAGATCTGTCCTGTGAGCACTTGCTCACTTTTTCCTATACAGTAGGGCCAGGCTACTGTAGCTCTGCTGTGAGAAGCAGTGTCTGCGTTTGCAACACACGGTTCTGAGAATTCCCAAGGGAAACCCCAGTCACCTTGTGGGCATTGCAGGAGGGCCCAGGCCGGGAATCCTGGGGATCCCGCATGCTGAGGGCGTCCAAGAGCTCCAGGGGGATCTGGTGAGTGCTGCCTGATGCGGGCAGTGGTTACTTTCTGAGCTCCCTGAGGAGCTGGGTCCATCTCCTCCCTGGCTGCTGCAGTGCTATGCTGTCGTCTCCTGAGGATGCCACCTTCCATCCCCCTGACAGCGCTTCCAGCCCCTCTCCCGCCTGTCTGTGGCTGGGACAGGGACTTTTTCCAACCAGCAGTTTCTAAATTGCCTGGTACAGCAAAGCAAAGCTCTGATCTTGATTGCAGTCTCTGGGTTCTGCTGCAATAGAAAGGCTGGTGATGCTAACACTCAGCATTTATGTAACACTTTAAATCTTCAAAGCACTTTCCAAATGCTAATTCATCCATGGAATGCCCCTCGGGCTAAGCAGCACCCCCACTTTACCTGGAGAAAACCAGGGGACATACAGACAGCATATCAATGTCCCATTTGGGATCGGGATGTGAGGCTTTCCTGGTTCTCCACTTAACACCCAGACCATCCCACTTAACTTTATTATCTGCCACCACCTCTCCCTCTCAGTGCATCTCGTAATTGGGGTTAGAAGATAAAGGCAGAGCTGGGAAGCTGCAGGTGCTTCCCTTTCATTTAGAACGTCTCCGTCTGCTGCTGATGCTGTAATTAACTGTGGCTGGACGCAGCAGGGTGCCTGCTCTGAAGGATGCTGCAGAGGGCTTCTGCCCAGGCACAGCCAGGTGTCACCGGCTGCATCCTGTCCACTTGGCTGCAGGAGGCCTCTTGGGCTCACCAGTGCCGAGATGCCTTGTACTGAAGGGATGGAACTGCTGAAATATGCACTGGCAGAGTCTCTTCATTGAAGAGGTTTATCATGAAGCTGGAAACTGGCAGGCACTGAGAGCAGAAGTTGTCCTGCTCTGATGTGCCTGTCCTCACTGTGCTTGCGTGTCTCCCCAGGGAGCTGCGGCTTCCCCCACCTCCAAGGTAGAGTCAGGAAAAAGCTCAAACAGATCCCAAACCAACCAGCAAATGCACGTTGTCCCCATTGTCCCACAGAGCTGTGCTGTCCATGAGCATGCCTGTGACCTGGGGACAGGCTGAGTGCACCCAGCTTTGCAGGGACCCATTCATGCCCTCCTTGAGGGGAAGGCTTGCTGTCCACAGCACAGAGCATGGTGGAGATGAGCCCTGTGACCCTGAGAGCACAGACGGTTGGTGGCAGAGTTTCTTGCTGCTGCCTCCCCGGGCCTGGCAAGATGTCCCATGGTGGGGAGCATGAGGCCTATGTTCTCCAGCCTGTCATGGCAAGTGCCTTGCAGAAGCTTCCGCCTGTCCCACCGCCTCGCCAAAACCTTCCTCTGCTTGGCTCCTCTGAGCCAGTGTCAGAGGGATTTCTGCGTTCACCTGAGTGTGTGCAGCTCCTCCTCTGCTGGGGCCACCAGCTCGGGGCTGAGCCTCCAACTCAAAGCAGCACCAGGGAAAAGGTTTTGCCTTTTCCCAGCTCTGAATTGCACGTATTTTAGCTGGGCTGTGGTTAAAGGGATGCTGCAGCACCGGCGCGTGTGTGCGGGGAGAGGGCACGGCCCAGCAGCGCTTCCCAGGGTTATAAAAAGCCTCTGCATCTCACAAGTGGATGCCACATGCCTCCTCCTCCAGGAAGAGGAACCTTTCAGGCTGTTTATAGCTCCCTGGGGGGCAGGCAGAGGGGGTGCCTCTTGCAAGCTGCTATAAATCATAGATCAGAAGCTAACAGCTTGTCCTCCTACCCACCCCCAGGCACAGCGCTGGGGCTGCAGCTGCAGGGGGGTGAATGGCAGGACCCAGCCATGACCCCAGGGGTCAGGAGGGGAATGAGGACCCCTCAACACGAGGTCAGAAACCCACCGCCCTGTTCCCCATGGACCACACGCCACCGGTTGTGGCAAGGGGTGGCACTGAGCTTGGGCTTGGTGCACAGGGTGAGGCTAATCCTCAGACTGAGGAAATCACTGCACTCACTTGAAGACAGGGGCAGGAACGCTTCCTGCAGGGTGAAGCAGGGGCTCCTGCCTCTCTATTCTACTCTCATGAGACCCCACTTGCAGCACTGTGTGCAGTTCTGGCGTCCTTAACAGAAGGAGGACATGGAGCTGTTGGAGAAAGTCCAGAGGAGGCCACGAGGATGATCAGGGGCTGGAGCACCTCTCGTATGGAGACAGGCTGAGAACATTGGGGCTGTTCAGCCTGGAGAACAGAAGGTTCCGCAGAGACCTCAGAGCAGCTTCCAGTGTCTGAAGGGGGCTACAAGGATGCTAGATAGGGACTCTTCATTAGGGACTGCAGCGCTAGGACAAGGGGCGATGGGTTCAAACTAAAACAGGGGAATTTCAGGTTAGATATAAGGAACAAGCTCTTCCCTGTGAGGGTGCTGAGGCGCTGGCACAGGGTGCCCAGAGAAGCTGTGGCTGCCCCATCCCTGGCAGTGTTCAAGGCCAGGTTGGACACAGGGGCTTGGAGCAAACTGCTCCAGTGGAAGGTGTCCCTGCCCGTGGCAGGGGTTGGAGCTGGAGGAGCTTAAAGGTCCCTTCCACCACAAACCACTCTATGATTCTAAGTTGTAATGGGATCAGCATCGGGCCCTGCCGCCAGCACAGCAAAAGCCTCCCTAAAACCTCCCATCTCCTCAACCACCCCCTGCTGTGCCCAAGGGGCAGCAGCCAGCGGACACCTCCCTGCTCCCTCTGCCCGGGGCTCCCAGGGAGGAGTGACCCAGCGCGACCAGGAGGGACCCGCAGCCACATGGACCCACTGCTGCTTTTTGTCCTTCACCTCCTTTCCCTTCCCGAGGTGCGCAGCAGCTGGTGGACAAAACCCAAACACTGGGAACCCATCTACACCACTGCAGGAGTGGTTCAGGGAGCTGTTTATTAGTCTGACAGGGAGCCGAGTGCTGTATTTTGCCCAAAACAGCCTTGTGCAGTCTCTCTGCTGGGTAACTCAAAGGCTTCAGCTATTCTGAAGTAGCTGGAGCAGAGTGGCGCCTTCCCAGAAATAGAGAGGTATTTTTAAATGGAATTTATTCAGTGATTTTCCTTAAGACAGATTGTTATGTGTTTGTTGAAGCGTCATTAGAAGCAGCTGGTGGTGGAGCCAGGCCAGGCAGCAGCGAGTGGATGGAAACCATCCTCCCTGTGCCCAGGGAGGTCACCCTCACCTCCTCCTCCTCTTCCTCCTGCTGCTGCCCTGTTCTCTGCACCAGCAGACAGTGCTCTGGTACCAGAGCCAGGCCGGTGGCTGCTGGAGGCTCCGCTCCGCCATCCTGCCACTGCTTTGGCTCTGCCTTCTGTTGTATTCATCCCCTTTTCCCTACAGTGCAGTGACAAACCACAGAACAGAGCACCACACCCTGCTTCACTGAGGTTTGCCTGGTAAGGGCTGACTGCAAGGATGCAATTCTCACTTTTTAGGACAGAAAGATAAAGGGTTCCCAAGTAGCACTGCACCTGAGCACCACATAACAGGCCTTTGGAGGCTCCTCTGAGCACTTCTCAGCTGTTCCTCATGCAGGTCTGATCACAGGTAAGCGTCAGGCTTCAGTTACCTCATTAAACACAGATGCAAATACACTGCTTGCAAGGATGCATCACCCTTTAGTGTTCCTGGGTGCTTCTGGCAGTGCTGCAGCCCAGAGCAGAGCCCACAGCTTGGCCAGCACAGCCAACCTAGGTATAAAACTACTGCTTGGGGACTCTGGTGTGGGTATGTAATGGATCACTGCAGAGGTCTCTTTGTTTTACTGGGGAGGAGTTGGCTCAGCTATGTGCTGTTGTTGTGGTTGGTCATGGTGTGGTTTTAGGGGGATACTTTGAGTTTGCTTTCCACCACCTCCTGCTTGTGGAGCACTGCTCCTTGTTGAATGGGGTCTGGAGAGCAGGATCCAGGCTGCTGATGAGCCCAGTGAAGAGCAGTGTTGCGGAAAGGCACAGTGCAGCTGGAGTCCTTGTGGTAGTTACTCCATGTGGGCAGACCAGATTCCATGTCTGCAGGCATCCGGGAGGTATGGCCCAAGTGAGTGGCCCTTAGGGCTCATCCCTGCTGGTGGTTGTTCTCCAGGAATGGCCCATTGTTCTCACATAGCTTCTTTCCCACTGTGCGTCCAGTGATGCTTGGACAGCGCTGCTATGGTGCTGTGGCTGCTGCTCTGCTTTCTGCCCAGGACACACGTGTTCCAGCTCCAGTCTGGGGCTGCGCTGCTTGGGATGAGCCGGTGTAGCTTTGCCTCCAGAGTTAAACTCAACCCCTGGGAATTCCCCGCTTTGAAGCGCTTTTTCCTGGTTTTTGTTTCTCTGTGACTTCAAGACTTTTATGCTTACTCAGGGCTCTTCCCTGCCCGGGTCGGAGTCTCGGGGCTGAGCTGGGTGCTGGGTCAGCTGCTTTCAGCAGGATCTGCGCTGCTCCGGGGGTGCTGAGCTCAGCCCGCAGGAATGCGGCCCCACTCCCGTCGAGCGGCGCAGCGAGAACTTCCCCGCTGCCTTCCTGAGCGCTGCGATCTTCCCGGGGACGGGAAGGCGCGCGTGCAGCCCCGCACCGTGTAACGTGTGAGTCCCGGTCAGCGGAGGGGGCATCACCCGCGACTGTCCCGCGCCTCCTGCGGAAGGAGGCGGCTGGCGCAGCAGCAGGGAGCCCCGTCGGCCCCTCCGTGGCAGGAGATGATGCACCGCGACTTCACATCCTACTTCAAATCCAATTAGATGCTCACAGTTCCCCATGGGAGATGTTAAATGTGCTTCAAACAAGGGGGGATGTTTGTATCTTAACAGACATCGGAGAATTCAGCCATGAGCTAACCCACACAAAATCAGGCTTTCCTTAGCTGCTGCATGCATGTCTACTAGTTTTTGCCACAATACCAACGGCTTCATTTCTACTGTGTCCCAGTCTCTGAGCCTCTATGGGGTGAACTAGCAACAGGTTTCAGCCCTCTTTGTGACAAGAAGTTTGGATAGAGGATGAGAGGAGCTTAAGAAACCCCAAAGCAGGGTTTGCTCACCGGGGGCTGCGGGGGATCAGCATCTCTGAATACATCAAAGGTAAAAAGCAACTGAGAAGCTGAAGGACAGTACTCCTCACACCACCACATTCACTGGGGTGATGCCAATACCTTCCCCACCATTAAGTCTTGCAACTAGTATGTAACTCCTTCCCTTCTTTCTCTCTGCATCGAAGAGGTGTCTAAATGTGAGTTTTTCCTACTGTATCTCCAAAATGAAACCTTTCCATTAGGTTGTAAGCAAGCAGCTCTCTCTGTGACCCCATGCAGCACAGTTTTGCTCCTGCCTTTACTTGATGGCCTCTTCAGCACACACAGCACCTGCTCTTTTTAGTTATCAGCTAAAATTACCTTCTTGACCTGATGATCTGAACGTTTCTGCTTGCTACTCCCACACCGAAGCAAGTTTTATGCTTATGTCTTTGTTTCTAAGCTTATACCTTGCTCCTTTGCTTCCTTCATATCTGACTTGCCCTCTCATCCCTGACCTCTAGCCCTTCTTCATGGCCCCTGATGCTGCTTAGGCCTCTTTTTTCTCTTTTTCAGCAGTGACCCACAGACCTTGCTTGAAGATGCTGTGTGTGCTCAGAATACAGCACAGTGGGGAAGCACAGGAGGGTTTGGGCATTGTTGCAGCTCTTCCTCATCTCCATCCATGCCTGCCCTCTGCTTTCATGAGGAGGACTGCAGCACTTGCTTGAGGAGGAAGCAAACACAACCAAACATTTTTCAGCAAAACTTGCAGGTGGAAACATGCCTTCAAAGCCTTACAGTCCACTTCCCAATGGCTTTTCTGTCCTTTGTACATACCCTGCTTTGTTGCAATACATCTAAACCAACATTACACTCCTCAGGGCAAGGACTGTCTCTTTGTTGTGCAAAGCCTCCAGCAGCTTCCAACAATCTCTTGGTATTGCCTGATGTGGGGAGGAGGGTGAAGAGAGGCTCTGTGCTTGAAAGACAGATGCCATTACAATACAGCCGAACAGTCTGAAGCAAAGCATAGTGCAGTGATGATCCAGATCATGAAACTCAATGATTTCACTGTTGAATGCAAAATGATTATTGTTGTATTTTTAGTAAGACTTGTGCTAGCTCTGGGAAACAAGCCCACACTGACATGCGAGTGCAGTGTGAATGCTGCTGGGCTGGCAGGGCTGCAGCAGGCACAGAGAGCTCCCTGCAGCCTGTCCATCCATCCATCCACTCCTCCACTGTTCAGTGTTCACAGCTCTGCTGCCTGCCCCCAGTGCTGGAGTGAGAGGGGTATGGCTTGGAGACAGCTCAACACCACCTGGAGCATCCCTGCCTGGGGTGTTTAGTGTGGGAAGGTTGACCTGAGTTGTTCAAAACAGCCATGAACTGCAGAAAGGCTGTTTGGAAGTCTTTTCTGTGTGAGATTTATCTGCAGAGGGACATAAAGAGAAGGCCATACATATTTGAGTGTGGGGTCCCCCTGGAGCAAGCTTGAATCACAGCCTCTGCATGCTGACCGTGGCTTTGCATGGGATTGTGGGGTGAAAGGATGAGTTTCACCCCTGCTGCAGCCCCGAGGTGTTTGGTGAGCAGCAAACCCAGCCCAGAGCACAGTGGAGGGTGGGATGATTCTGAGGGGAAGATTGCAGGGCCAGGGCAGACCTGTTGTGTTATGATAGTAACTGTAAGGAATGGGAAATCGCTTTGCTTGTCTTGCAGCCATGGTGCTCGTGCTTGTGTTCCGTCATTGCTGCTTTGAACTTCACCTCCTCTTTGTTCCCCTAATCAAAAGAAAATGACCTCGGTTAAGGTATCTGGCGCAGCAGCGCTTGTGTCAAATGGAGACTGCTGTGTGCCTTTGGAAAAGCAGCAGTGCTGGATCCTGATTCACATGGGACTGACAAGAGAAAGGGGTGGATCGAGCCAGCGCAGCCAGAGCCCAGTTTGATTCATGCAAATCAGTGGTTTTGTGCAATGTGAGCTCCACCTTTTTGAGATAGGGTGGGAGACTGACACGGACCTTTTCATAGTGGTTTGGAAATGGATAGGGCGTCTCCATGGTGGAATGTTTACCCAGGCGTGTTCATGCATGTTTGCATGGAGGAACATGCATCTCCTGCGTGCACTTACGGTGAGGCCCAGGAACCTGCGTGAGCGGCGTCTGTCGTGACAGAAACTGCTCCTGGCCCATGAAGGCTGCTCTTTTGGTTGAGGGTCTGTGTTGTGTTCTTAGCCTACAGCCTTCTGAATAGATGTCCTGGTATTTGGTGAGCAAATTTTAATAAACACAATAGATTAGTCTATCGAGAATATTAAGCTTTAGAAACACTGGCTGTGGATTACAAGCAGATATAGATAGCCTTGGCAGAATGGAGGCAGAAAGCTTAGGTTAAGTCCCACTCAATGAAATTGCATTTAATAGTGGAAATGTACTGGTATCATGGAAGGTGAAAGAAGAGAGATTTTAACTCCTGTTCTGTGTACTTGATACAAACAGGTATCAGGAGGTGCAGTCACCCTGCTGATGGATTTTGCACTAAACGTACTCTGTTTTTTCCCTTGGAAGCAAAAGATGAGCCCCAAGTGCTCAGGGGGGCTGGGCTCAGTGAGTGAACAAGGCACTGTCCAGTAAGGTACCAGTCTGGGGTCACTGGCGGGGATCAGTGGGGATGGGCTGTCATGGGGAGGTACCTTGGGTGCAGGTTTGTGTGAGTGCTGAGGGGGTGCAGCCCAGAATTGAAGCTGAATGCAGCGGCTGGAACCTACGTCCTGCAGAGCCGTGCAGTGCAGAACAGAGCCCCTTGACCAGGGTGACCAGGGCTGGGGCCCGGCCCCTTCTGCTCCGTAGCCTGGCGAACCTCTGCTCTGCTTGATGGAGGCATCGCTGCACTGAGCTCCCTGAGCACAGGAGAGGGATGGCAAACAAGCCGCGGATGGGGCCGCTGGCGGCTCTCGGTAGGGCACTGTCTGTTAAACATGAAAAGCAAACCCAGATTGGTCAAAAAGGCCTGTAAGGAAGCAGGAGTTCCCAATAGGGACTGAAAGCTAAAGAGAGAAAATCTTAATTAGATCTCCACAACCTGTAGAGGAACATGTTTGATTAAAATGAAATGGAGCTTTGTACTCTCCGGATTCAGTGCAAGAATGGAAGAACTATTAACATTTGCTATTTGTGAAGCTGGATTGCTTTTTCTGTGAACTTGTCTTTTTAACTTCTCACCTTGTCAGAAAGCTGTGAAAAGCTGCTGGGATGGTGTATTTGGGGTAGTTCTTATCGCAGCACATAGCAGAACCATTTCCATGGTTTCAGAACATGGGCAGAGTTCTCTATTTAATCCAATCCTTCCCATGTTAACTTCTTTCTTCTTGTGGCAAGTCTGCCTGTCCACCCTTCAGCTACCTGCCTCATCCTTCACTAACACTATTTTCTCTTTGTGGATATCTATCAATAATTAATAGAGTGGTGTCAGTGTTGCTGTAAGATGAGAGGAGCTGCCAGAAACCTTGAATTATGCACTGTGTGGCTGGGGGAAGCTGGGCAGGTTTCTTTTGGACACAGGGCTCTTGGAGTTGATCTCCAGGAGCCGCAGCAAGAAATCCCGGTAATGGAAGAGCCCCAGAAGAAGCTCAGTGCTCGGCACGAGGGGAGACCCCGCAAAGTGAGGTTCAAAATATCGTCTGCCTACAGCGGCCGAGTGTTGAAACAGGTCTTTGAGGACGGGCAGGAGCTGGAGCTCCCGGCCAAAGAGCACTCCCGGCGCTTTGTGCGGCACTGCTTCGAGCCGGGGGACCGCTGGGCCGGGGAGCTGCCCGAGCGCAGGCTGCTCCCGCCGGCCAAGCTGAGCGCGCAGCGGGTCAGCATATTCAAGGGGGGGCAGACACTGGGCCTGGGCAGCGCCTCGCCTCTGCTCGACGGCCCTCCTGGAGACAGCTACTGCAAGGTAAGCGCTGCCGCCCCACTGCGACTGGCAGCAGAGAGCCCACTTCGGCGCTGGGGACAGCAGCCTCGGACTGAGCCTCGCTCAGATAAAGCTCGTTTGGTCAGGCCAGGATTTAAAAGCGGGGCTGTACCTCCTTACCCCACACACGCTGTGTTCTGCTTACTGCAAATGGCAGGAGCTGCGTGCTCGGCAGCAGCCAGTAGCAAGTGAGCAGCATCCGCTGGGCTCCAGCGTCTCAGTGGGTCCGTTTGCATCTCTCCATTTTGCAGACTAATATTTCCGTATATATCAGTATCTGTACATAGTAAATGTGACGCATTTAACCCAGGCAAATGTAAGGTGGATATTATCTTGATTAGTAATATTTAAGACATTGAAGGAGAGTTACTTCAGCTGGCAAAAAGGTTAGTGTCAACAGCGTGTACCAGTGAGACTCTGAGCCAGGCATCTGCATCCCCTGGCGGGTCAGAATTCCCCTTTGGCTACTTTGGAAATCCCAGCTTAGTTTCACTGAATGTTTTGTTAACATATAATTAATGCCATTAACACAGAAGTGTCTCTTTATTCCTACTAAAAAGCCAGTACATGTGTAATATATATTAAATTGATTAATACACAGGGATTATGTTCATTTTCTTACAGAGGTAGGAAACCCAGGTATTTGAACTACATTTAACTGATATACTGGACATCTACTTTAACTGAAACCACCACACCACCATGACTCCTGCCAGCAGCCAGAGCACCAATGTGATCTTATCCACACATGAATTTGTTCTGCATTCCTGGGGAGCACTCATCTCTATTCCCTGGTTTCCATAACCATAAATACCTTGAGTAATCACAGTGCCCAGTACCGGTGTTGCTTAGTATCAACATACATTCGACCTGTGGAAACACCAAGCCTGTGCAACAACAGTGAGGCTTTAAAGCCTTCTCTAAAGGGGCAGGAGCCAGCCCCATCCCCACAGTGCGGCGGGTGCCTGGTTCCCAGGAGATCTGCTGGCCCATGCGACCCTGGCAGGGTGTTTCCCTATGGGAATGTCTCCTGCATCGCTGCTTGACACACATACTTAAAGAGAGCAAAATAGAAAGAGTGTGTAAAGCAATAGGCTGAAGGGGCTGCCACCTGATCTCTAGTGCAGAGGGGAGAGAGCCAGGTAGCAAAGTGATGTGTTCAGAGGAGTGCTCATCTGTACCATGCTTTGCTTTCAAATCAGTAGGCTGCAAACCCAAGTGAGCCCAGAGATGGTTGTTTAGGCTGGCTCCTCAGTGTTAGGAACACAATTCAGCACTGGATAATGAGGAGGTGTATGATCTGACCCTTTTTCCAGCATTAATAAATTACCCAGAAAAGCTTTTTTTTAAACCTGAAAAGCCCCATCAAAGGCTGCAGAATAGGTCACTTTCATGGGGCATTTCTATTTCTGCAACACCCATGAAAGCCCCCCTCTGACTCCCCCACCCTCCAACTACTCAACCTTCAAAGCAACGTAGGTCAGTTCCCAGTGCACGAGTTGCTTTTCCTTTGGTGCCAACATCACTGCTCTTAGAATTGTGCCTTCATTTTCTCTTGCATATATGTTGGAATGAGAACTTACATCCCAAGAGCCTTCCCTGCCCAGAATGGGATGTTAAAGTGAGACTCCTAAGGCCTGACCGAAGTCCTAGTCTGATCTGCAGCTCATCTTTCTGGGCTCCATCCTGCTCCCTGCTCTGGGTGGTGGGGAGGGGGGCCATGCCACAGCGCCAGCCAAACCCATGACCAGGTGGAGGGGATGGTATGGAAGTCTGGGGACTACCAGTGGTTGCAGAGTGTATTTGTACAGGTGGGACACTGATAAGACCCTTCTCCAGCCTTCCCCAGTTCTAGATTTTGGCAAGATTATCATCTACACAAACAACCTGAAAATCATCCGTGCACCGATGGACCAGAAAGAGCTCATGAGAAGAATCATCCAGACTGAGGGAATAAACGACTGGGCCTTCATATACCGGGAAAAGAAAGAAAGATTTGGTGGTGGACATAGAAAAGATGGGGAAAAAAAGGTTGCCTGCAAGCAATATGTGCAGGTAAGAGAATGGCAAATGCTATTTTTCTCCTAAGGCTGCTGGGTTTTTCAGTTGAGTATTTCCAGTCAAGCCCCGTCTATTTCTGCATCTGGCACTTGACTAAATTTGGATGAAAAGCATGGCCTTGTTCCTGTTTCCACTCAGGAGATAACTGACCAATGCTGCACTGAAGTGTGTGCTCTGGGGGCCACTGTCTTGTTTCCAGATGCTCAAGTCTCTCACTTGATTGTTCCCCAGGAGGCCACTGACATTGGTGTAGCTTGGCTTAGGTCCATCCTTTGTCACTGGAATAAGAACAGGCCAGGGTTTCTCCAGCCTGACCAAGCAAAACACAGCTGCTCTGTGGCTGAGACTGCCAGAGGCTAACATTTTAATATCAGGTGAAATAAGGTTGTGCCTTCCACTTGTTTCTCACGGGTTAGTCTTTGTTGGTCAGAATCTCAATTAGTCTGACCATAATATGATCCCACAGAACATCGTGTTGTCATGCAGGGCAAACACGAAGCATTTCAGTTTCACAGATCTGAGACCAATTTGGTGCAGGTCACCCTTGTCCTCCCGCACCCCTGAGCCTTGCCTGTGGCTTCATGCACAAAGACCCCGCAACAGCCATGAGAAACGGAGGAGCAATGTTGGCCTTTGCCAGCTTTGAAGGAAACCTCATGTCCAGAATAACGGCTTTAACATAAGAGCCAAGGTTCATCTACAGAGAACCTACCTGAGCCATCAAAAATCACCTCTGGCATTTGAGAGGGTACACATGGAGAGGGACACCCATAAGGTAACTAACTGCCTTCTTCCAGTCCCCTCACTGAGGAGCACGCTTTGGAGGACAGCAGCCACTGTAAGACATTGTTCCTGAGAAACTTGTTAACCTTGGAAGAACTTACGTTCTCCTTGATGTTTGGGAGCAAAAAGCAAAACTTGAAGGTCCCAAAACTATGATTTTTCAAGAATAATTTTGGTCTTACTCTACATTGGTATTATGAACATTCATTTAAAGATGACCAAACCACAGCAAGGTTATTCTTTTGAGAACTGAATGAATTCGGACGATCAAATTCATAAGCAGGCACCAATATGAAGCATATCAGGCACCAATTACCTGTGTCTTAGTTAAACCCTTGTTCTATAGTGCCATGTAAAGGAGAATGGCTGAGTAGGAACAATGCAGGACTCCGAACCTGCCATCAACACAGTGAACTTGCTCTGTGCTGTACTCTTCCTGATGCAGACATTCCATATCGGCTCTGTGGCAGTGCTGGATTTTGAGCTGGGATCTGAAAGAGGTGGTCTGGCACCTTGGAGGGAGGTGCAGGCATGAGGGACAGCCTGAAAGCAGCTGGGCCTGTCAGTGATCAAGGATGTGGGGGGGAGAGGGCGAGGAGAAATGCTCAGAAAATGAAGCTCCAAACTGAGGATGCGGAGCCTGGAGGAGGGATGTGTTAAGCAACAGGAAGCCAGGTGCTGCGCAGAGCCTGGCAGGAGGAGAAACTTGAGTTCGAACGTATTGTTGTAAGCCCTGTCATGTTAACTTATCTTCTAGAAGCACCCACAAATTGTCCCCTTTTACTTGAAGATCTTGCTGTTGAGAACTGAGTATTATTGGCAGAGTGGCACTGTCAGGAGCAACAACTACTTACAAGACGACAAGACAGCACTTCTGTCTTTCAAGCGTGTTACTGACTTCGGTGTCTGATATCCAGTAACAGATCTTTCTTGTGATCTGTCTCTTTCAGGGAGGAGGTGACAAACATGGTTGCTCCCAGTGTAAGGGGTCAGGCTCTGCCCCTTGCTCCCTGTGCCATGGAAGCAAGTTTTCAATGCTGGCAAACAGGTTCAGAGAGTCCTACCGGGCCCTGCGCTGCCCGGCGTGCAAGGAAAGCGGCGTGCAGCCCTGCCAGATCTGTGCTGCCTGACCAGCACCGCCGCTGCGACCTGCTGCAGAGACTGAACTGTTCCACCTGCGGGCAGCCCTGCTGTAACGCAGGGTTTAGGAGGTGGGAAAGGCACATTGCACACATCTCACTGTGAACATGAATCCTGCACCTCTGCTGCCGACTGTCCCTGCTGTCTTCTCCTGCCTGCCCTCGGAATCAGCCCAGAGCCCAGGGGACACAGGGTGAATGTACACCAGGTCAGGTCCCAATCCATCAGTAGCATCACTGAATGCAGCAGGAATAGGTGCAGCTTGGGCAGCGTATGTGTCAGGGTGTGAAGTGTGTCTGTAGCACAGCAGCACGGTGCCTCCCCTGGGTTTAACTTGCTGAATGATTTAGAATTACACTGGGTTTTGTAGTTAACTCTGTCCCTGCCCTGCAGTGTCACAAGCATTTCCAAAAGACTTTTTTTCTTACATCTGCTTTAGTGGGCACAGTGGTTCCTTTGGGGTCTGATATGTGGGAAGGAATTGAAAACCCTTCCCAAACCTGGAGCTATAAAAATGTACAATACTTTATTAGTACAAAATGGAGTTATTAAGTTTTTAGCCTACTTATGAGGAAGTGCTGAACCAGAATTCCCCTGCATGATGCTCAGCACTTTTCAGGATCAGGCTGACGGTGAGCAGCACTTCTGTTGCTTAATATTAATCCCATGTTGTAATCTGTAGAAGGTAAATTCTAATTAGGTGAGGTGAAGCAATGGTGTGGGGTACTCTGAAGGCTGCCACTGGTGGCACAGAGCACAGGGGCTTCACCAGGCTGAGGCAAACAGGGGAAATAGTATTTTTTCCCCAAAGCATTGACTTATGTTATATATTCATGAGCATATATGCAACGTTAATGCATCCTTAACTTGTGTATTACCTCTGAGATTGACAGGTTAAGAGGCTGCGCACATGTACATCGTGCTGAGGTTGCAAGCCTGGGCAGGGAAATTGATGGCCAAGTTTCTATTTTCTTATGGTAGGTTATAAGATTTCTCTGCAATACTTCAGTGATTAGGAATTATGCTGGTTTAGCTCCTGGAGTTCCACGTGTCTCCTCCTGCAGCTGTTCAGCGGGTACCAAGGGTTTAATTTCCAGAAAAGTGCATAAATCTACAGCAGGTACTTGATTGGCTTCTTTTATCATAGCAGGATCTGCAGTACGAACACGTGTGGTCCTTGGAGTATTCACGGAGGGCAGAGGAGACCTCACAAATCGTTGTCAAGTGGATCTCCCTCCAGTTTGACCTCTTTGATCTCAGTTTGCTGGGCCTGTCTAAGAGCTTGCAAGCAGGATAACAGGAAAGCAACCAGGTGAAATTGTTGCCCGGTAGTTTTACTGTTTACAATGACCCAGATGCAAATTTGCATTTACAAAATCAGTATTTATTGTTCTTCGGTAATCACGATGTTTCTCAACCGCTGCAGCTCCTGGCTGTGTCAGCTATTCCCATTCATCCCGCCACGTCACAGGGGCGATGCTCGCAGCCGAGCTTTTCCCTTATCCATCCCAGATCCCGCAGTGCACCGGGGGCAGCAGGGCTTGTCTCTGCTCAGCGCAGGGCCCGGGCTGCAGCGGCGCGGTCAGAGCGGTGCTCCCTCCACGTCCAACACACGCGGTTTAACGCCTGAGTCCATTTACCTGACAAACTCTCTCATTTCACAGGAAAAGGAGCTCTGAGCACTGGGGGGAGGTCGACGTCGAGCCAATGGGCGAAAGCGTTGCTGAGTTCAGTCTCGCTGCAGCCAGCGGCGCGCCCCGCGGGGCACGGCGAGGGGCGAGGAGCAGCCCCGTTCCGCGGCTCCCCGCGGCCGCGCACAAGATGGTGGCGGCGGGGCGGGCGTCGCGGCTGCCGGCACCCGCTCCAGAGGCGGTGCGCGGCGGCCTCCGCAGGAGCTCGGGGCCGCCCCCGCCGGGCGGCAGCGCCCCACGGCAGAGTTGGCTCTGCCCCGGCTGCGGCCCTGCAGCGCAGGGAGGGGAAAGCGGCGCGGGCGCGGGCGCTGCCGCGCTCTCCTGCGGGTCCCGCTCTGGGGCCGTGCGGGTGCCGGGCCCTTCCTGCAGCGCGGAGCTTGGGCTCCCGTTTGTCAGAGCTTTCGCTTAATGCTTGGGTAAAGGAATGACTTCTGTTTTCCTGCCCTTGCAGAGTGCGAACCCTGTGTCGCTGCTCGGTGCAGTGCGGCTTTTGGCCTGGTAGTGCAGCAGTCGTTAGGCTTTTCAGTGGGCTCTAAATTGAAAACGTTTTGCAGTGGCAGTGGACTGTGTTTATGGCAGGTAAACAGCTTTTCCGTGTGGCATCTGCTCCTGGCAAAACAGCATCCTGCTGAATTTTCCTTCTGAGCACAGCTGTCTTTCAGACCTGAGCTCCAAACTGTGCATGAACACTGTCCTTTCTGCTGGTGTTCCCCTTTGAATAGCAGCACACAAATAGGGATGAATTCTAATCTTTATTAAAGCTGGTGCTGGGCTTTTGCCCTCTAGCTGTGACTGGTGTTTGCGGATACCAAAGTGAAGAGCAGCAGGGGCTCCACTGTATTTGTTTTGGCCAAGTGTGTTTAAACACTAAGGATAGAAGGGAGCAGCTGCACAGAGCAGGGCATTTCCCTGGGACGAATCCCTGGGTTTGTGAATGTTCTCAGCAGGACAACATGTTTAAACCAGTGTTGACTCTGAGCCAGTTCAGCCTTGTTGCAGCCAGCTTGAAACACAAGGAAGGATTTTTGCCTCAGCCACTGCCAGCTCTCGGCCTGCTGTTAGCAGAGGTCTGGCTTTGACAGAGGCAGTGCCCAGAGGAACCCGGAGCAAGTTGAGCAGCCAGCTCTGCCACTCAGGTTCTGGGTGACTGCTGCAGAGCAGAGCTCCAATTCATGGGCAATGCTGTGGCGACCTGTGGTGTGCAGCTCCCAGTGATGCTGTCCAGGTGCTGGGAGGCAGAGAGTGCCCCTGATAAGTAACCTTTTGTTAAGAATGATCAGATCCTAAACCTGGCTCAGTTCTATGGGTTAGGGCAGGAGCAGAAGATGATATGTTGCACTTCTACCAAGAAATAACAAGTTTTTCCTGTTTGCTGGAAGCCTGTCAAGACAACACTGAGCTTGCTGGAGTCACCAGGCTCCTGCACACGATCTCAGTGGGTCAGCTCCTGGTCCTCAGTGTCCATCACGGGAGGGGAAGACCAACAAGATACCCGAATCACTACAAGATGTGCTGGTGTGGGTTTGTTTTAATTGGCTGTCTAGTTTTCTCCTGGTGGTTGATGGCTCAGTACAGAACAGAATTGGATCCCTGGAGTGGTGTCATGCCTTGTGATGGAACCCAAACTGTCAGGCCTGTGAAATTCACTTACAAAGGAAGAACCCCAGATGTCCTCACAAGCTGCAGTGCCAGAACTAGATCATCTTAAGGTCCTTTCCAACCCTAACTATTCTATGATTCTATGAACTTTGAACAGTAAGTGCAGGCAAAGATGCTTACCCTGGAGTCTTTCTGTTTCTCTTCTGTTTCTGTCAGCCATCTACAGCTACTCTTTTTTTCTTTTGCCTCAGAACAGGACTGTGCAAAGACCCGTTTCAGTTTTCTGAAGGAAAAGAAAGGCAAAAAAGCAAACACTTCCCTGTGTCCCTGCGGCAGGAATCCCGAGCTGCGTCTGGGAGGCTCGGGCAGTCAGCTCTTCTAACCGTGTGGCTTACACTGCCACACGATGGTAAACCCGCGGATGTGCGCTGAAAGACTCTGAAAGCCCTGGAGAGACGGCAGAGAGAAAGCAGGGCTTTGCCTGATTTCCTTGAGTGTTAGGGGCAATTAGAGGTGAGATGAGGAGTAGAGTCAGTGCTTTTGATCGTGAAAGATCTGAACCAGGGCACAAGTGCAAATGGAACTTGTATTCTGTAGTATATATGAGTCCATATGACTTGAGAAGGGCACTTGGAGGTGAACAGTGAGGCTAATTCCGACAGCCAGTGGCGCAGAGCAGAAAGGTTAAAATAATCCTCATTTGTATGTGGCAGCAAAGTGCACTGCATGCTTTTAATCAGGAATTTGATATGATTGAAGAAATAATTGCCCTAGTTACTCATAAATGCCACAGTTAAAGTTGACTAGGGCTCCTGCTCTTGTTCTTTCTGTTGTCACTTTGCAGGTCTGAACCATTGAATGTTGTTATGCTGCAAAACAGGATGGGAAGGTAACACCAGACCAAAGCAGCTGGGGTGCTTCAAGGGCATGTTTGTGCCAGGACATCTCCACGTATTGCCTCCACTGGGGCATTTTGCATGTGGGCTGCAATATATGATCTCTGAGGATGGAGCATGGAAGTCACTTGGACTATGGGAAGCATTAGTGTGGGCTTTCTTATTTCTGTATATTGTTTTGGACCCCTCTCCCCTGATGCATGTCTCAGGTTTGGTTTAAAGCATCGCTGCACTGCAGCAGAATCACACGCAGCTTCTCTAGAAACATCCTCTTCACCACAGAGATGTGTGCTCTGCTTTCGTTATATGGAATGGGTAAGAACTAGGTGGTACCCCAATGGACAGCCTACACATCAGGTGCTGGGGCGTGTATCTTTGTGTGTCAGTTCAGAAATATGCTGAAAAACATCCCGCATTTGCCACGTGTTTCTGTTCGAACACAGCCCCTCATGCTGGCTGCGGAGCACATGCGCTGGCACAGCACCGTCCCCAGGCTTAGTGCAGGTGTCGCTTCAAAGTGCGCCCATGAACTGTGCATCAGACGTGTGGCTCAGATGTGACAAACTGGTTTGTGTTAGAAATCGGTGTGTCTACATGGGAAAGGGTTTGTATTTATCGCTCTTCAGCGCAGGAGTGATCTGTGCAAGGGCAGATTCATTTGTTTCTGTTTATTCACAACTGCCACCCTTCCAAACCAGGGATCAAGCAGAGGGCTCTGGAAAGGTCCCGCTGATGCTGCAGCGTCACTGCTTCATTTCCTTGCAGTCAGAAACAAACAAACAAAGGGGCAGTATTTAGGAATTGAAATATTGTTATTTCTGCAAGTCTTTGAGGCTGTCATTTTGATTTATGTTGGCTCCATTTGATCTAGCATGTAAAACCAGCCCTTCATTGCTTTGGAATAATTCATTTTTATACAAATCATTATCTGTTACCTGCAGTGATTTCTCTCTGCTGCTGAACACTGTGCTGCTTTTAGAGACCTGCTGTTTCCCTCAAATAACTTCTAAGAAACATCACCGTGGTTAGGAACTGCTGCTTTTGATAAATAATTGTACACTTTCCAGTTAGGAAAGGTATGTGGGGGTCTTAATTCCCTGGATTCAGAATAATGAGTAATGCAATCAATTCTGCTCATTGTTGTTTGTAGAAAACAATCAATACACTTGCAGGAGACCGAATGAGAGCACAGGGATTCTTTTATCTCATTTTAATTGTTTTTTGAAAGTGGCGAATGGAGTACTTCATTTCCACTAGGAGTGAAGACTGTGTAACCACCTGGGTACCCCCGTGGCAGGGGGGTCTGGGTGCTTCCAAACCGCTGTTTGCTTGTACTTGTGCAAGCGGCTTTGGCATCTTCAGGGCACACTCATGACTGGCAGCCGGGGTAGAAAACAGTAATTTGAAGTGATGGAGAGCTCAAAGGCAAAGTCAGCTTTGTGCCTGCCGCTGTCACCGGTTTGTCTGGAGTCCTCTTCGTGTGATGGAGGAGGAAAGCCTTTAAAATAAGCAAATCAATCTGGAAGGAAACCTCCCGCAGGAGCTCATCGGGGCTGTTTAACCGCGAGACAAGCACGCGCACCCTGAGAGCTGCCTCCTTCCGCGCGGCTGCAGCGCTTGGGGAACCCGGGGCAGCCGGGGCCGAGCCGCAGCGGGCCGGGGCCAGGCCGGCGCCCTGGCAGGGGCGGCGCAGCCCCGCGGGGCCGCTGCCGGGACGGGCCCGCTCGCGGCTCGCGCCACGAGGTGGCGTCGCGTCCTCGCCCGCCGCGGGAAGCGTCCGTTCGCCAGCGGCGCGCGCTGCCTGAGCCGCGCGGCTGCGCGCGCGGGCGCCGCGCTGCCCTGCGCCCCCGTGCATCGCCCCTCTTCCGGGGCTTGGGCGCCGGGCGCGGGGGCGGGGCGGAGGGGGGGTGGGCGGGGGCCCGGGGGTGGTGGGAAGGAGGCCGAGTTCACACCAAGGGCAGATGTGGCTCTAGACTTCGGGTAGACATTGTAGTCTTTCCCAGTGCAAGTT
>WYDI02024664.1:10730-31834 GCA_009867235.2 Psittacus erithacus | reverse complement strand
CACCCTGTGCCAGCACCTCAGCACCCTCACAGGGAAGAGCTTCTGCCTTAGATCTAACCTGAACTTCCCCTGTTTCACTTTGAACCCATCATCCCTTGCCCTATCGCTACAGTCCCTGATGAAGAGTCCATCTCCAGTATCCTTGTAGCCCCCTTCAGACACTGGAAGCTGCTCTGAGGTCTCCATGCAGCTTCTCTTCTTCAGGCTGAGCAGCCCCAGTGTTCTCAGCCTGTCTCTATACAAGAGCTGCTTCAGCTCCTGATCATCCTCGTGGCCTCCTCTGCACTTGCTCCAACAGCTCCATGTCCTGCATGGAGACACCAGAACTGCACACAGTACAAAGTCTATGAGAAAGGATCAGAGTTAAAGGAAGACGGGCTTCATTAAAATGACCAGGTTACTCCAGGGTGTAGCATGATAGAAGCTGCCTTAACACTTTGGAGTAATGTTTTTAGATGCTGAACTAATAAGATGACTCAGTGAGCTGGTTTCTTACAGACGTCACGGAGGAAGCAAGTCTGAAAACTAGAATGTTTCTGAATCTTTTAATGAGGTGAATGTCTGCTCCTGCCTTTGTTCATAGAATCTTTTTTTCCTGTGCACTTCCATAGAAAGAAATTAATCTAACTGGATAGGATGTTCTGTGGTTTCCTACATCAAAATGTCAATAAATACTACATTGCTAACACAGGGAACAAAAACAAGCCTTAAACAGACATCAATATTCAGTGGAAACCAGGCAGAGGAGGATCTCCATGTTTATCATTTGGAAGCATTATATAATTTGCATGCAAATGAGACTGGGTTTTAGTTGGAAAAAACCCTATTAAAAAAAATAGGATCAATACTGAGAGACCAGAAGCAATTGCATTTACTATCAGGAAATGCTCGTAGCATCTTTTTGTTCAATTCAATTCAAGAGCTTTTTAGCTAAATTCATTATGCATCAGGGTGTTCTGATACTGCCGTTTTCTCCTGAAACAATGAAGAATATGCATTATGATGCTTTGTGTAATAAGAACGAATACACCAACTCCATCAGGATTTTGGGGACAGAGTGAAGACTTTCAGAGGAAAGAAGGAAAAAAGCGGTAATTCCCTTTTCAGACAGGTTTAGTTTAAGAAAAGGGAGATGTAGCAAAAAAATACAGGGAAATATCACCACCTCCTATCCCTGCTCATGTTCTGCAATAGCTTTAAGATTTCCTCAAGATAGGTTGGATTGAAATACTTCCACATAGCAAAGAGCCACTATTTAAAGTACGTTGTTATATAAGAAGCATTTTTCACACTGACACACACCAGTTCAAATAGTACAAGAAACGCCCCCGAGTCTGTCACCACCCCCCCCAATACTTCTACCAAAGAAGGAACACAACAGAACGGCAACTTCTTCCAATCATACACATTCTGTACTATAATGCTGATGAGTTTTAATCAATCCCAAAATCTTTCACATCCTTTGACTCATGTCATCGGAACGGGGCTGTAATTTCACACAGTGTCACTATCTTTTTATGAGGAAGAACGGAAGGAATATCTTGTACTGTCATTTTGTCCTTTGTAGTCTAGAATGTGAGAGATTCCTTAATTGACATAGTGTCATCGCAAAAGTCTATTCTACATAATTACACGATGGCAACTGAAACCAGCTGTCAGCCATTCCATTACACTAAGTACAAACAGACATCTCAAGAAAAGTCACTGTTTCGAGTGCATCAATTTAACACCATTACTACTTTTTCCTTGAAAATGTGGGGGTTTTGTATTTAGTGACCTGGAATATACAAAGATGAACAGAAAAGGCGGAATAAAACAGCCCTTTCCCAAAGCTGGGGCCTCAGAGGAGTACTTAAAGATTAATTGTGATGCATATCTAGATATAATTATTCCCAATCATCGAGCAGCTTTCTGACTTCCACAATCCTTCATTGTATTAACAGGATCCCACTTACAGTGTTTTACATATGAACTGTGACTCATGAGTTTCTACAGTCTTTGCAATGGCATAGAGATGTCCTTTGTTAATTTACTCAAGAGTTCTCCTGGCACAGAAAAACCATCATTCTGTTCCTCTCACCTGTCAGAATTCTTTCCACCCTTTTCCCTTATCCTTCACTTCATTTTTCCTTAATGATCCTGCAGCTTTTGTCACTTGCCTTCCTTTTCCACGCTCTTTTCTTTCTTTCCCATTTCCAGTATATTACCACAGACGCTTTTACCTTTACTCCCTCAATCTCCTAAACACTGGATTCACCCTTAGCCTTTGGTATCCATCTCTATCATCCAGTTTGCTCCCTCTCTCACTTCTCCCTTGAAGAAATTAATTTCTTTCCTGAAAACCCCACCCATTTCCTTTGGGTTTATTGAAACCTAAGCCTGAAATTCGAAAACTTACCTGTGTTTCACAGCTTTCCCTGTACTGTCCCTGGCATTCATTTCTCCATTTCCCTCCCAGCATTCTGCATAGTCCAGGGACAACCTTTTATCCAGAGGGCAGCGTGGCTTTGTTAGTTTAGAGATTTGGGGTTATCTGGAGAGGGGTTGGTTGTTGTTTTGGGGTTTTTTAATGCTGGTCACCAGAAGGCTTACATGTACCTATAAAGTTTGTTAGAAAATGGTTGCTGTGTCAGTTCAGACCAGTTTGCCTTTATTATTAAGGGATTTGGGAGAAGATGGTCTTTCAGAATAAGGAGGAAACTCTTGACTCAGTGTCAGGAATCATCATAATCCAGCAAGACTTGAGATAAAAATGTGAGAACAAAGAGTTTCAGCCACAAAGTGTGATTTCTGAGTACTGATACCACAAAAGCTACTTCTGCACCCCTAATTCTTCATTATTGACTCAGACTATGAAGGCTGAGTCACTCACTCCTTATGCCTGTGCCATGTTATAAAATGTCGTATCCCCACGCCTGAACTGCACCAACAAGTTGTTTTACAATGCAACTACTCAACCATAAAGGTGTCTGATCACAAACTCCAAGTCTCACTGAATGACACAAAGGCAGAGCTGCTGCTTGCTGATGGGCAGTGTCCTCTGGCACACACAAGAGGAAAGCTGGACAAGGTGCAAGTGCTTAGCATGAGAGCTGCTTCTGGAAAGCTCTAGGACTGTCTGCTGCTGTACAGGATTGGCTTGTGCCAGCTCTAAAGGGTAATGGGTGCTGGAAGTCCATTTTACCAAGCCCTTCTTGCTTTTACGTAACAATACTGGGAAAAGAGGACATAAAATCCTACACTCACTCCTGGTGCTCGCTCAGGGCTAGAACAAAACTTGCCTCTGCAGCAGCTGAACACTTGCTATTCTTAGTGGGTTTTCTTTTTAAAGAAAGAAATAACTCAGATGGCACTTGTGCACTGTAAAACAAAGAACACGCACTCTGCAATGAGGAGGCTTTATTTAAAGAAAGGGCAGCTGGAAGTCAGAATACTTCTTTGGTGCCATGTGGTGTTTAGAAACACAAGTAGTGATGAGAGCATGGTGAATTTGAAGTCTGGCCTCTGAGAGACACAACTGCAAGAAGAAACACTGACTGGAAAGACACAACAGAATAGATTGTACCTTTATAAAGTGGAGTTGTAATCCAGTTTGTATGGGAAAAGGGGATGGAAGCTGTGGCCTGAACTCCAACGTGTCACAGCAGCGAGCACAATACAGCATAAGTGACATCCTTCTTCTCAAAGAGGCTCGAGGCTCATTGAATCTGGCAATTCAATTACTCTCTCAACCCAGAAACAACCCCTCCTCCCCTGTCGTCTACTCCTGAGCTCAGGTCTAACACAGAACAGCCACAACAGCTACATTGTATACATGGCCTGTAAATATCTAAAAAGCCTCAGGCTTAAAAGAACAAGAATCCCTGACCTTTTAAGATTGCTGGAGCAGTTTGCCAACAAAACAAACTACGTACAATGGAGCTCTTAAACACCTGACAAAGTAATTCATTTGCAGTACGCTGCTGTCTAAATACTCTGTATTAATAATGAATCATGTTTAAATAAATACCTGCGTGCAGTTCTGCTTACTGCTTACACAGGGATGAGGACCAGGGATATATTGAACCTTATCCCTCCTGAACAAGTAGAAAGGTAATCTGGTGAAGGGAGTTTCTCGAGTGATGAAGACAGCTTCAGAAGCAGGACAGGGACTCCAATAAGCTTAGAAAGTATACTCCAATAAGCTTAGAAAGTATACCCCAATTTACTGACCTCAAATACCTGAATGTTCTATACTTCACCTATTTCTTTTGCTTCGAAGCTACCAGATATACGATGAGATTTTGGATTAAAAATGAAAGCTTATTTACAAGGTGAAAACAGACAAAACTGTATTTATCCATTTGAATATTTTCAACATGTAAAATATCCTTGATCATGTGAAGTAAATACTTATATGACATTAACACAAAACTATTCAGCAAGCAGATTGCTGCATGATACCTGAATGATTCTGTCGATGAAAGTTGAGGGGGAAATGCATTAAAAAGTGAAAAATTCCTTACTGGTTCCATTAAAAACTTATCAAATTAGGAGCTTTAGTGTGCTTGTCTTGTTTTCTATCTGCTCTAAAAGTGTATGATGCAGGAAGCCCAGGCACCAGTGTGACAGCACAAGAGGGGAGAGGACACTGCAGGAGCAGCCATGGTAATGGCTCTCAGACTCTGCCAGGGTCATGGCTTCAGGTTTGGCACTGCTCTCTCAACTATCACCTTCTATCTATGGCTTGCTTAGCACAAAACAGGAGTTTCAAAGTGCAGTAGTGTAAAAACAGTAGCACACACCCATACCTAGAAAAAGAAATCTTATTCCTAAGGGAAACCAGAAGAATTGACAGTTATTCTTTAGGAAGAACAGAGATTTATTTCCCTGAGAAGTTGCTTGGGACATGAATTGCAGAAGGCACAGCCACTGACATGGAGGCCACAGACGCACAGGACTTGATTCTTAGCCCATGACTTCAGCTCTTTGCTAAGCATAGAATCACAGAATATTTTGAGTTGGATGGATCTTCAAAGCTCATACAGTCCAACCCTTGCAATGAGCAGGGACATCTTCAACCAGATTGAGCTGCCCAGAACCACATCCACCCTAGCCTTGAGTGTCTCCAGGGATGGCGCATCTGAACGTATCTGGTTGTGGGGTTTCCTCACTTTCAGTTTTTGGGTTTGGGTTTTTTGAGGGGGTTGTGTTGGTTTTCTGTTTGGCTGTTTAAGTCAGCACTACTGTTCTTGTGGAGGAATCCTTCCACAACCAGGTTATATTGGATTTCTTCCAACAGGGTAAGGAGAGAAAGCAATGGGCAAGACAATGTAAACTCACACTTGGAACCGGAATTCACAGAAGAATGCAATTTCCCATCCTAACATCTTGGCTAGCAGAAACCAAGTACCTGACTTATTAAAGCTTCCTGCGTGTGGATGCTTCCTGCTGTCTAAGCAATTATCAGGCATCAACAGGAGGTAAAAGCAGTTACCAAAACTGCTGTATACCTTTCATACAAACTAGTTTCACAGTGGATACAGTAGCTATGGATAGACAGAGATAGGATCCAAAAAGAAAGGCTGGAGACACATCTCAGTAATTTAAGATACTTCATTTTTTCCATAAAGACTATTCAACCTCCCAAGAGAACAGCAGTACACTGGTGATGCTTTTTTAAAGCAGGATTTCCTGATAAAGCAGCAAGTGATCGGGTCGCCTGCTCAGGGCAAAACCCTGACATCTGTAACTTCCAAGGTGATTTAATATCATCAAACAGCCCAAACTCTGTAAGGCTGATCACTGACCGTCTGACAGCTTAAATCTGGACCTATTAAGACCTAGGTTCATCTGACATCTTTTCTGGCACTCTTGAGCAAATCTTCCCTGCTTCCTTATTCCCAGCTTTTGCGGTTTGATAATCAGGCCCTTCTCCTTTCCTCAACACATCACCCTGTCCTACTCCAAGCAGCACATAACTCATTTCTTACTAAGAAAATACCATCCTGCTAAAATACTTGCATAAAATTTGCTTTAGGTTTCCTAAACAAGCTACAGCACAATGATGAGATGGAGACAGGCAGTTTCATTACTGCCTTGTCCTTCCTCTCTTCCATTTGCCTGCTTCGTGATTCCTGAAGAGGTAATAAGCAGCAATACAACACGGAGTGTAGTACAGTTGCAAACAGACACCTACATTCAGGCCAACAAATGCTGCAGTGACAGGATACATGCAGATGCTGGACATAATACCAGATACTGCAAACCATATCAACACACAGTTAATGTTATAATTGATACATGTACCTTAATATCTCCTCTTATCCTAATGCTTCTTGTTAAGGTGCAGAATTTACCAGTGCTTTCTCTTCTTCTACTACAACACACTGTGTAGTAAAAGCAATGCAGCCGTTAACTTGCACACGACAGTGCTGCTGTTGCCCACTTCACTTGGGCTTTACCTGCGTTGGCTCTTTCAGCTGCATCTAAATGAGACATGTTAGAGCATAAAATGCAGCCAGAAAAATCTCTGTAGCACCCCCAGCAGATTACAAGTCTAATTGGACTTCTCCAGACAAATAAATCACACGGCACCTAATGATGGGAAGCACATTTTAAAAGGTATGAGGCAGTTACTATCTACTCATCTTTAGGCTATTCAAGGCAGCCTAATTAATTTTGTCACATCAACTTTTGATGCCATCCTTGTTTCTAGTTCTAACTGTTAAAAGTCAACTGTAAACCACAAATCCAAATACCGTCTTCCTGTTTTGAAGATTTCGTGATGATTACAGTATAACAGACTATTAAGAAAGGAAAAGGGACAGGACCTCCAAGGAGGGGTTCTGCTTATTCCTGTTATATTGTATTAATAGTCTAAGTGAGAGACTACATTTGCATTCATCAGAGCCTCTTATTATAAACTGCAGGAAAACATTCCTTGAGATAACCACCTTTGTGCCAAATTGCTGCCCAAAGCAAATTCAAGCTATCATCACTTCTTAAAAAAAAACCCAAAATCAAAAAGCTTTTCAACTGTAATTCCTCAGGTAGCAGCAAGGTTCAATAATTACATTGCAATGCTCAAGGCTTTGGAATATCACTGTGTCTGTAATGCATCAAACCCCAAAACGTCATCGGTAAGTGACCTGATTTGTTCTATCCATCATCTGTCCAGGCCCAGAACAGAACTAAAACCAACTAAAAACTGTTCAACTTTAAAGCATCTGTTGTAAAAAACTATTTAAGACTTCGTAGAGAGAAACCTTGAAACACAATCTCAGTAACAGGACTGCTGCTACCTGCTTCCATGTTCCAAGCCTGATGTTACCTTGTTTGCAATACTTGTGATGAAGGTCTTGATGTCCAGATTAGTTGGGCAACTCTTCTGACAGGGGGCATCTGCACACTTTAAGCATCTACAGGAATAAAAGAAAACATGTCAAGGAGATGTGGAACACAAATGCTGCCAATAAGGTTTCTGAGTTAGCATGGTAGAAGATAAGCCACAAGGGAATAATAGAGAGCATCTTCATTAAATTTCGATGTAAAACCTCAAAATTAAAACATGATCATTACTGACTTGTATTCAACACTGACTGGTTACTTTCTGTTGACTCCATTTTAGAAAGGAAAGCGGCAGGATGCAGTTATAGACATATGGACTACAGATGTCCCAGTATTAGGAAACAATGCCTAATTACATAGAAGTCACTTTTCCTCTGGCATCCAAGATTGCTCAACTTCTGACCATATCGTTCTTCCATTTGAAAAACACCTGTGCTGGCAACCTGAATGTATTCATGTAGTTCTGGAAGTGTCACTGTGGATTACATTCTGGAGGTTGGATAATCAGATGTACAAAAGCAACAGTATTTCCACAGCAGAATTACTTTGTCCTATATGTGCCAAAGACTTAGAACGTTGATAAATTTTCAAGTCACTTCTCTACGAGTTTCCTGCAATATGTTTGTGACCTCTGAAAACAATGCTACTGACATTAGGGTCAATAAGACTATTGAAGATTCCCAGTGGAAATCCCCAAAAACCTCTTCTTGTCATCTCTAATGACAAAACCGAACTGTATATTAAAACACAGTAGGCAGCAAGGAATTATTAGCTGTTCCTGCTTAGTCATCCATGAGGATAGACTCACAGAATCAACTACGTTGGAAAAGACATTTAAGATCATCAAGTCCAACCATTACCCAGGCACTGCCTAGGCCACCACTAACCCACGTCACTAACAGTGACGTACACAGTGATGTACTAGTCTGATTGCTTGCACGAGTCCCATCTAAGAATTAAGCTCTTAGGGTATTCTATGAATCTGCGGTAAGGAAATGTAACAATGAATTAAAAAACAAGGGTAAAAGTCAGCCTAAAAAGTAAAATGGTTCTCTACTAAACACAAAGTTATTTGTACACACTTTTGGTTTTACATACAGAATCCCAGACTGGTTTGAGTTGGAAGGGACCTTAAGATCATCCAGTTCCAACCCCCTGCCATGGGCAGGGACACCTCACACCAGACCATGTCACCCAAAGCTCTGTCCAACCTGGCCTTGTACGCTGCCAGGGATGGAGCATTCAATCGTATCAATATCTGTCACAGGTCAAATGCCACATTACCACTATCTCAGAACTCATTCAGTTATCCCAGATGCTCTTTCAAGACCATTTCTCTATCAGACAGAATTCATATAAATTCATTATGGGTTTTGCAATCTATGGAAAAGGAAATAAAACCTGGTTTTTATGTATTATCTGAGTGCAACTACTGAAGTTCCACTAGACCACCTTCAGGATTGTTACTTGTTACCGGAACTAAGTATTTTCAACCACAGACCATCTGCAAGAGACCTGTGGATTACATGCACAAAGAAATGACAAGCATATTAAAAGGAATGAAACGCTTCAAATACCCACCGTGAAAAACTGGTCTGATTGTCAATCACAGGCACTGCTTTTGGTTTGCTTCGGGGATATTTTGGTTGTGTCTTTTCAGTTATGAGTGGAATAAAAGAGAAGACAAAGCCAGTTAAGTAAAAGATTAGTCTTTCACCTTCCTATTCATGATCATCTGGCTGGGTACTGAAGTACCATGGCACCAGCAAAATGTGAAGGCACTTGGTAGAGGCTGTTTGGATTCTCTCACAGAACTAGTAATGGGGAAAAGATCCCAGGGGATATATTTAAAGGAAAAAAGGTCTCAGAGGCTGCAAAAGCTAAGAAATCTGATAAAGCCAAATCCAGGTTCAACACCAGAGCGGGTTACTAGTTTAAGTAGCCAGATGTCAGCGGGCTCTGGCAGAACAGCACGGTAAGTTTAGCTGTGACTTAAATATACCTTAAATATATGCTGCTCAGCACAATCCACTAACAGACCCATGTTCTGAATGCCTTAACAAGCCAAAGCAGGCCAGTGGGGACCTCAGAGGGTTGATGTGGCCAGAACACTGAGTCAAGAGGTCTTAGCATTCTAAGCAGACTGAAAGATGACAAAGTTTTAGTACTAGAAGCCAGAGAAAAAGAAGATACGCTAGACAAAATACACGAGTATGGGGGCTCAATCATTTTGTCTAGTAGGCAGTAAGGAAAGAACAGAAGAGGAAAATCACATGTTTAAAAAAAGCAACAATCCCATTCTGACATTTTGATCTTCACTTTCCTGAACATAGCTCCCTTTAAAATACAACAGTCCTGTGTCCAAGACAAAAAGAATGGCATTTCACATAAAAAGCATTTATGTTGATTATACAGAGAATAATTTCATGTCAAAAATGACCAGAATGGCACCTAGCAGTATAAGGCTGTGTGGAGACATCAGAGCAGCTTCCAGTGTCTGAAGGGCACTGCAAGGATGCTGGAGAGGGACCCATCATCAGGGACCATAGCAATAGGACAAGGGGTGATGGGTTCAAACAAACAGGGGAAGTTCAGGTTAGATCTAAGGCAGAAGCTCTTCCCTGTGAGGGTGCTGAGGCGCTGGCACAGGGTGCCCAGAGAAGCTGTGGCTGCCCCATCCCTGGCATTGTTCAAGGCCAGGTTGGCCACAGGGGCTTGGAGCAACCTGCTCTGGTGTGAGGTGTCCCTGCCTATGGCAGGGGGTTAGAACTGGATGAGCTTAAGGTCCTTTCCAACCCAAACCAGTCTGACTGTATGTTCTATATGACAAGCAGTGCACACAGTCCCCATTGTGGCTAGCAAATATCTTCACCACGTTATTTTTCTTTGGATTTTTGAGCTGTTTCCACAAGTAACAGCTGTTGGAAATGTCAGCTACTGGGAGGGTGGTGGTGGTAACACACAAAATGGAATGTGAGTTTTGGGGAGGAGGAAAGGGTGCCATGAATATGCCAGGCCAGACTTTCTCTTATAATAATACCATCTTCTGCTTCTCTGAGCACACTGCAGACTAAAGTGCACCAGCCTGCCATTAATCCCACTTATCACCCTGACAGCTCAGTAATTACACTCGTGCTCTAGCTAGGTACTGTAAGGTACTGTAGTCCTAATAAAACATCAAGCACCGCGCGGAATGCATGCTAGTGAGGTGTTTTATTAAACTTGGTGGGGTTGATCATCAAGTGACATTAGTGTTGACCTACTTTCCTATCTGACAATAAATTATCCTTTGACTGTACCATAATAGATATTACAGAATACATTTACTGTACTGAGGAGCAAAGGTATTGCATTTTAGTGAACCAGGCACAAGAAAAAAGCATAAATAAAAACAGGAGAATCACCCACCAGAAAGTTATTACGTAAATTGCTGCAAGCGACTGGTCCTTTCAAAAATCACAGCAGAACACCACGCTGATGAGAATACACCAACAATTACCACAGGCTTCAATTCCACATGTATGTCCCCATGTGAAGATATTCTACATGTCCCATATGAAGCAACAGTATTACACTCCTTTCCTTTTTCTGCAAGTGTATTCCCACCCTGTTATTTTACAAGGTTATTCCACTACTTTGCTTTTAGTTCAAGATAATGTGAACAACAAGGTAGAAACTAAGATTCAATTTCACTCCTTCACCAAATTGCAATGAAGAGCTCCATGATCGTGATTTGCTACAGTAAAAGACAAAACAAACACACCCCCTCCCAAAATAAAACCCCAAAACCCACAAAAACCACCCACAGAAATGAAACATCCGTGGTTTTAAGTGGTCTTATTATTCTGGGCTGCATAAATACACAAAGCATCACACAAAGCCAGACCTATGCTAATCTTAGCATATATAGCACAGCATGTCTTAGTGAAAATACAGGAGAAAATCCTTCTAACATCCTATTACCATTTTTTCTCCTATTTGTTCATGGAACAGCATCTACTTCAGAAACATAGAGCCTGGATGTTGTAAGTGAAAAAATACAATTCACAATATTCACTTCACATGCATATTGATTTCCATGTAAAAGGCAACACCAGAGTCTGCATCGCTAAAACCCAAACTTGAGGAACTCAAAGGAATGCTATTTTCCATTCTGGAAGCACTTAGCTGTTACTTCAACCCAGTCTCATAGTGAAATGGTAAATTAAGTTAGCCATAAACCCCCTACCAATGCTATGCAACTATAGCATATTTATATAAATATTTATGCAAATATTATAATTTGGCATCGCTTTAGAGACATGCCTGTGACTATGTAACGACAGAAAATCATGTTCCCGCACATCCAAGCTCAAAATTTACATCTTTTACCCAACAGTGTTAAATTATACATATGTATCCCCAGTGAACTTCTAATCTTTAACTTCTTTTTCAACGTTGCAAAACTTAGGCTATTTATTAAGGTGAGCACACTTGTAATTCTCTCTCAGACACACAATAATGCAAGCAAATGATGCTTATGCAGTAGCCCAACATTATCAGCTATCAGGGTTATACCTATCCATTTTGTCAGTGCAAAATAAACACCTAAAACCATTCACAAACACAAACTCATTCAAATGACCTCTAGATAGCACAGGTACTAATGAAAACCAACCCCAACACATAAAACCCACCACCACCAAAACCCACTCCACAACACAGGAAGCAGCAGATGACAAACAGCCAAGATGACAAAAGGAAAAGGCACTTCAGAAGTAGTGATTTTTTTTTTCCTAATGGAATGATAAAAGGAAAAATGGAATAGACAAATAAAACTTGCAAATTTTTGGAACACACAGTACCCATTGGGATAAAAGATGCAAGAAGCCATGAGGTATATCTGTGCATAAAAAGGAAGAGAAAGCAAATGAGGAAAAGAAAGGATAAAAAAAGTAGCAAATTTCTCTATCAAAATCTTTCTCTTAGGAAAAAAATGATACCAGAAATCAGTTCTCTACTTTTGTGTACAGAGGAGTAAAGGAAGCTATAGCCAAGACTGATCTTTAAGTAATAGTTTTCACTGTTTCATTGTTAAAGTACTACCATGTTTTACTCTAAAGTTAAAACATCTTTCCACCAGACAGTGTAATTTCTAGGTCTAGACCACCTCTTCCCATGTTTTTGCTTTTAAATAAAGAGGGGACATTTAGTTCTATCATTACCTAAAACTGCAGTGAAGGATTGTCTACCTGGCAATAATATTACCTGAAGTGCAATCAAATGTGTGCTGGAAGGCCGGGTGTGAAAAAGATCATCTGGAGGAATATTTGACAACAGGCTGCTGCTGATAACCTGTCAAATTCTCATCCATCACAAAACAGGCCCAAATAACCTTTATCATGGTTACTGTTGGCAGACGCTCAGAAGCAGATAAAATCCTAATGCATTTATGTGGCTTTCTGCAGGACATAAAGATTCATTTTGAAAAAAGGCTTCCAGCTCTACTATTTGTAGAAGTTTCTAGAACTTTATCCCCTACTCAGAGAATACCCATGTAGCAGTTTTACTAAGGCCTCACAATGACATTCTGTATCCACTTCCTGACACTTTGGTCTCTTAATTTTAGGAGAATGGGAGAGCTGATTCCACCAAAGGAACTGGAAGTCAGTTTGCATAGCAGACTCAGTTCCCATGTCAAGGCTACTCTTGGTTCCAAGTGTCTTGCAACACTCTCTAAGCCCTGACTAGGGGAGGGTAAACAGTAGAAGGCGGCACACATAAGAAAGAAGTAAATCTATAATTTCCAAACAAATCAATTCTCAAGTTGAATGCCCATTGCTTTTGATGACAGAAGTGAAGAGCATCCCATAAGATTTTCCCTTGAGGTTCAATCCTTTAACCGCATACAGCTAATCTTCAGCTTTCTCTTCCCTATTTCATCCTGCTGTACTTCAACAGGGTCAAGGACAATCCTAACCAGAGATTTGGACAGGCATACGCTCATTTCAACACATGGCACAATAAAGATCCTCACCAATGGCAAGCAACTGGTGAGAACCTACAGCTGGCAGCAGTGTGATGAGTGCCAAAGACAAATGATACTTAAGAGGAGTATTTGTTTTCATTCAAAGTCAAGAAGCAGACAAAGGGACTCTTACATGTCAGACTGAGAGCTCTGTGCTGTACGTGTAATCTGACAATGGAGATAGAATCATCTGAAATTCAAATCAACAATGAAGACATCATTTTGGACCATACAAGAAACAGATCTAATCCCCAAGAAACACATCTGACACAAAGGGCACTGGAAACTGAATAAAAGGCAGTGAACGCAGACTATAAAAACCAGCAGGTACCATGGTCCTGGCTTTGTAATACCAGAACAAGAAATGCCCAGCCTGTTAGCAATGCACAAGAACCATAAGGAACAAAACATTCAGTATCACGTCCATTGGCAGTACTAGTTCCTATCTGAAGAAAGATGGAAAGACTCCCACATAATCACTGTTGCCCCTCTAATCACCTGAGAGCCCTGTAAGCCTTCTGCAGACTCACAGAAAATGGGACAACTTCTCCATCAGTAAGTTATGATGACCAGAGGAAGCAAGTTTTAAATAGAGGCACTCTACAGCATTAGAGACAGATATGACATTGCGGCTGGCAGCTACAGGAGGTGGAAGGGAGGTGCTTTTTACTGAAAGGAAGAAATACTCTGAGTTGAAAGTTAGTCTTCAGACACAAAAACCTCCTACCCTAGTGCAGAATAATGGCACTTACAGACAAGGTTATTTTTGGACACTTAAGACGTACTGAATCATATGGACATAGACTCCAAATCATTCCATTCATCAATGACTCATCTTTCTCTTTTCTTCTCTCCACAACCATAATTCTTCTTTTCTCATCTACTTCTGAATCCCCCTTGAGCGCAGGAACTCTCCTCTCCCTTTTGCATCTGCCTGGCTGTTTTATGTTTTCCGCAGTCTTCTTTTGCCATTCATCCAAGCTGCTCCACCTGTCTGTCGTTGAAGTTTTTATCATCCTTCAGCATAACTCCATTTGAATGGGTAACATTGATAACATAAATAATGTGATCCAATGCCTGCCCGCAGGTATTTGCAAAAGTGGTGTAGGAGTCTGCTCTCAGTCACTTCATGGGAAAATACATCTTGTCTACTCTTAAATTCCTCCTGTCCTTTTACTGTGACACAGAATTTTTCCACTTGCCATATTGCAATATAGCCCCAAAGACTACTGCCTTTCACCCACTTCATTTTATATAGCTTGTATAGCATTATTTTAATTCTATCTCTCCAATTTATAATGTTCTGGAATAAAGCTGCTCTATAAATTAGAGCTGATTAAAAATAGACAAAGCAGTGTGGCTTACAGAACATTATAGCACAAAGCATGTATATCAGCACATGCCAAATGAGAAAAGCTGGAGCATCCTTTTGACATATCAGAAATCAAAACATTGGTTTTATATATAATGCAAATCATTTCAATCATCTTCTGTTTTCTCATAGACTCAATTTGTGAGCAAGCAAATCAAATAAATGGTTCACATTTCTATTGGGAGCTATGTTATATGCAGCTCATCCCAATCAACACTATTAATAAAATGTATTTTAACTTCACCAGTACTAAACTGGAATACCTTTCACCAGCTCCTTCACTCCCACACTGAACACCTCTTCACTGGAGTTTTACCAGGACAACTTCTTTAGAGCACCCTTAAATCCACACATTGTTTTTATAATCCACTTGTTACACATTGCTCTATAACATTCTGACTTTAAAAACCAAAGTTGTTATGATAATGACTCACAAAACATTATTGCTGTGGTGCAGGAATATAATGCTCTCAGATGGTACAAAGGCACAAAGTCCAGTGAGTGTCAAAACCTATTTGTTCTTCCTTCTTCATGGTAGATCTTAAATGGGATATGTCAACCCTACAACTCCTGACAGGTATGTGCAGACTCAGTTACCACTCAGCTCTCTATTACCAAACCCATCTACAAGCTTTTACTGCAGGAATTATTCCATCTCAGCCTCTATGACTTAAGACACAAAGTGAACCTCTGATTCTTCACTTGAATGTTATTCTTTTCCACTTCTTGCATTCATTTCCAAGTGACAAAGGGTTCTTTCCAATTCATCAGCATACTATGTTTTGGAAGGGGCTATTAAAAAGAATAACCTTCTCCTTCTGCTCCAACCAGGACCATGGCACATGAAATGCTGCTTCAGTTCCCATTTTTGACACAAGTGGTGTCACTAGGTTTCCATCAGCTAACACAGTCAGAGAGGAAGTCAGACTTCAGCTCTAGATACTAAAAAGACAGCAGCTACAAGCCCCAGCAAGACCAACGTGGCTTCCATCAGGAATAACCTGAGGTTATTCTCAAGCAGCAGTTGCCAGTTTGGGTGCTGTCTGTCACAGAAAACTATCATGGGGAACAGTACCTGATGTGCTTGGGAGACTTCTGGTCTTCTCCTCACCTTTTCAGTTTCTCGTCTGTTAAACTGTGGCACCTCCATAATGAATTCTGGTTGGCCTCTTTCTCAATATCCTGTCCACACTATCACTGAACATCTTTAAAAAGGTTGCATTTAACTTGCAAAGTTTTTTGCTGTTCCCATGCATAATAAGCTAGACATTGGTCTCAATTGGCTTTAACAATTCAATACACTGATTTGACTGCTTGCTTTAAAATCTGACCCAAGGGTGGCCTTGGTATACGGGGTTGATTTAGATAAAAGAGTAAGGCACTTTTGCATATCTCTTCCTAACCTTTTTTTAAACAAACTCCTTTATGGAAGACTTGACTGTTTCAGCTTGCAGGTGGGATTAAGAAGTTAAAAACAATCCTGCAAGAGCTTTGTATAAAATTGCAGGGTTTACATGGTGCCATATAAACCACTGGATGTCACCAGATGTGTTGTAACTGAAGAGTCAGCAAATGTGATGCTTGAATTCGTATTAAAATCAGGATTTAAGTTTAGGTCCTGCAGTCAGCCTGCACATCCTATACACCTATTCCATGGCCTCACTGCTCCCACCAACTGCTTGACTAAGAAGTCACCAGTGCTCTCTGGAAAATGATGTTGGGAACTTCCTTAGTACATAACTGGCTTTAAGACTGAAATGAAAGAATGAAGGAAAAGGTATATGGGAATCAGGGTCTTCAAACTCAGTTATTTAAAATTCATGTAAGAGGGAATAATGCTGAACTTACCAACATTCAAAAGTGCAGGATACATTCTGGGTAGAAAAAACTCTTATCCTGAGTTTAATTTTCAGCTTTAACTTTATACCCATACCACAGGCCAAATACATGAATGCTTAGAGAAAAGCAAATGATTACAGAATCATCAGGGGTTGGAAGGGACCTTTGGAGATCATTTAGTCCATGATGTAACTACTGAAGTCCGTGAGAAAAAACCTGAGGGCCACCTTCATCCTAGAAATATATTCCATATTCCTAGGAATCCATTCCACAAGATGAATAGCTATCCAGTTTTCATACTTCATTCTTACAAATACTAAACTTAAAAAGCAACAAAGAAACCTGCATCTTCTAACTAAAGGATATATTGGGTAGAATATTTCCTCCCATTCATTTCCCTTGGGCGACCTAGTGTAGTGGAAGGCGTCCCTGCCCATGGCAAGGCTTGGAACTGGATGAGCTTAAGGTCCTTTCCAATCCCAACGATATGATTCTATGATTTCAGAACTGAACTCTTTTTCTCTTTAATCTCAAACACAACCACTTTAGATATTACAGATTTCCAGCAATGTTCATCCAAAGCATCATTCCCCTTTCCTTTCTATCATATTAAGCATTATGAAATTCTATGTTTCAAAAGTCTTAATCAACACTCCAAATTCATTAAACCACCCCAGAAAACCTCAGTGCAGTTAAGGCTGTTATTACTGTCAACAACTCTTTTGCATTTCAACCTTAGAGTTCTTAGAGTTCCAAAAAGGAAAAGTTAGTAGTTAAAAGTCAATTTGCAACTTGCCTGGCAACACTGACTGTGCTTCACACCAGCTATTAATTAATATTTCCTCAATGCCACAAGAACTCAATATAGCTTTTTGCTTACTGCGCCAAACTCAGTGGTACACAGTATTCTGCCAGTAGTGCAAAAGCTGCACAAGAAGCACACTTGCTGGTAAGACTTTGATACTACCTGTTCAGAACTCGGACTGTGCTCTTTCAAGTGCATGAAAGCAGCACTTTAGCTGACAAAGCAACCACTTGTGGCTCAGCCACACCTAACCTCATGGAGCTCTGTAACAGGCACATTTATGTTCAACACAACAGTGATCCCTTTCACACAGGAGACAGCTGTTACATGATGTTCAATATCTTTTTAATCCTCTATAGACCTCAGACAGAAGGGTTGACAGAAACGACAGGTTTTATTACAGCTTGCCCTCTACACAATAATCTTCATTCACCTGGACTGATCTCCCCGAAGTGTTACAGACTTTTTGACTTACATCAAGGATCACTTCTAGTCTTTTTAGGAGAAATTATTTCCCTGTGGCGTGCTGCTTCTCCTGTGTAGATTCTCTCTTCGAAATATGAAGCACAAAACATTTTGTCTGTTTATCTTAATGTCAGCGAATCTCCTTCGGGTTTATGTCAGCAAAACCACACTGTACAAGTTCAGTCATAGACATTTTCTCTCCCCAAATGCCTTCATTATCTATATCTTACAACTGACACTGTGCAATAACTCATTAAAAGCAGAAGCACACATCTACCATTTCTTTTCATTGAAAACACGTAATACATTTCATAACAACATATACAACAACCCACTGTAAAGTATACCTAAAAGGCGTGAATTAAAACTGTAAGAAAATGTGGCCAGTTAAAAACTACAAACCCAGAAGAAACCGATTTCCTCACTAGAGCACCACAAAGACTCTAATAATCAAACCAGTAGTGCTAATGCTCATCTGTCTTGCAGTTTAGGCACGCCAGCAATTCCACCACAATTAATCCAAGAGCGATTTAAACAAAGAGCCATGGTGGAGAAGCAGTCCTGGGAAAGGCAGTAGAAGCAGAATAAGCTAATATTGGCTTCCCTTATTTTTAGGATCTGAGGGGCAAAAATTCTCTGGCCCTCTTTACCACCACAGAATCATCCGGCCATTTGCCCAGAGAATGGATCTGATGGTGACCTAGGCTAGAATCCAGGCACTTGCAAGGCAGGCTTCCCTCCCCCACTGTACACAATGCCTTCCCATCAGTTCCAAACCCATGATACTAGTAGCATGGTCAGTCCTGATACAAGGTCAGTCATATTCCCACTGTGATCCTGAGAAAGATGCTTCTTCCCATGCAGGAGGTAAGTTACTGAGATTGACCTTTATTTTCCCTAGAAATTAGGCATGTACAATGACTGTCTTCCATCTACTTTTGCCAATAAAGAGGCTTGCCTAAGACACCTTGAGAAATGACACCATCACTTGTTAACATGCTTTGCCATCAAGACCCAGAAAAAAAAGAAAGATGCTTGCTATTTTGGTTCTAATTTGCATAGCATTTCTGCATACATTAGCCACAGGAAAACGATGTATGCCTGCTTCTAATGCAGAGGCAGCTTTAAAAAAGGGTAGCATTTTCTTGGACACTTTGCTGTTTAAGGGAATTATTTGGCTTTTCTACCTTAAATTTATTTAAGAAGGAAGGATTCAAACCCAGTATCTTCTCAGCAAATGGAAAGAGCTTTATGACACAATAACAGAAATCATATAGGTCAGCACAGAGCAAAGAGAAACTTTAAAAATTACACTAAGAATCAATGTTGCATTCTTAATGACAGAATGGTCTGGGCTGGATGGACCTTCAAAGCTCATCCAACCCCTGCAATGAGCAAGGACATCTTCAACCAGATCAGGTTGCCCAGAACCACATCCAGCCTGGCCTGGAATGTCTCCAGGAATGGTGCATCCACCACCTATCTGGGCAACCTGTGCCAGTGTTTCAGCACCCTCACTGTAAAGAATTTCTTCCTCACATCCAGCCTGAATCTCCCTCTGTCAGTTTCAACCCATCACCCCTCATCCTTTTGCAACAGGCCCTGCTCAAAAGTCTCTCCACATCGTTCTTATAGGCCCCTTTCAAGAGCTGAAAGGCTGCAATAATGGAGTTTAAAGATATAAATAGTATTTCAAAAGCAGAGAGATGAAAACTCAGTCTTTTGTTTACCAGAAGTAAATACACTAACTCAGTAAGACTGAATGATTGGTATGTATGTGCTATAGCTACATTTTGCTCTAATCACCTTCACTGTGAAGACTTTTACAGCATTCACAGTATGATGATATAAATAAATGACACAGCCAAAAGTCACTCTCCAGACTACTGACATTTACATAAAACCAATACATAATTCAAATAAAAAGGCTTTTTTCCTCTTCTTTTTCTAACCGAACCTTTCAGAGACGGTAGCAGGAATATGCAGGCTCACCTTCTATCGATCTAAGTGGTCACTGTTAATTTAGAACCTGACCCTCTTGATAGCAAGGCTCATTCACAGAAGCACTGCACACATCTGCCTTATCACAGCTTCATTCATCCAGTGCAGCAAAACACCTACATGCAGCACTACTTATTGGGGATATAAGATAGCTTTAAAATCAACCTCACCAAGCAGGACTGCCATAAAGTTAGATGGACCAAAGGCTGGACTAGATGACCTAATGGGTTTATATTATCTCTGCAATTTCTCCTAGTATGTTGAATAATGGCCTTTGAAAATGGCAAATTTATGTCCGCTCATCTATCTTCAGCTGAGGTTTCCCACAGAGATAAGCAACTTGAAAGCATTTAAGAGTTCATGGATCTCTCAATCTATTTGGATTACAGGAGTGACACAAGTATTCATTTTCTCTATTTTTAGCACCTTACCAGTAAATAAAAGGATTCTAGTTAAAATTACAGTACCCAAAGACTCAAAATAGGTATTATCTACAAGGATCTTCCAATGCAACCACCTCCGAACACGTTTTCCAGAGAGTTTGATTTCTGAACACTACAGCACGGCCTTTTAGGCGGATGCATATTGGCAAAGAAAACCCCATCTATGAGCTAAACACAGAAAACGCACTGGCCTGCCCATGTCAAGAAGGCGGCGACTAGACCTCAATCAGTTCATCTGTGCTTGCAAAAGTAGGACAAACATTTGTTGCTGAAAGGAAGGCACAAAAAAATCCTGCATTTTAGGTTTTACACTTACAGCGTAAGTAGGGAGAATTTTTGCATCCTTTTAAGAAGATTATATAAAAGACGAAGTATTTGTCACATTGCCTCCCATCCTGAAGCTAATGGCATACGAATGAATACATTTGCTGTGAGGGCTCAACAGTTAAGTGCTGTCTGGAAAATATTAAAAGAAATGGGTTTTTTTTGCAGAGAAATGCAGCTTAGAGAAATTTTAGGATGAATACAAAAAAGTCCTTCATCTGTGGCTTCACTGCGGTTTGATAGATCACTTGGACTTCTTTGTGCACGCTCCAATTGTCAGCTCCACACCAAACAGAACAATCTCAGGACTGTAAATGCCGTGCACGTGAAGAAGCAGACTTTGCCCGTTTCCCAAAGGCATTGCGCTCTCAAAAACCTGTTGGAAGCACTGAAATCTTCTCTTTTGGTAGTTCATTCCTCTGGAGACAGATGAGCAGATGTCTGCCTTTTGGCAATTCGTGTTTATGCAGTTATTTGAAAACAATTACACAAAAAATGGTAAAATTTAAATATACATAT
>WYDI02024664.1:0-10630 GCA_009867235.2 Psittacus erithacus | reverse complement strand
ACAAAAAATGGTAAAATTTAAATATACATATATATATTTTCTAAATATATATATATATATAAAAGCACTCCACAAAGATTCAAACGCTGCATTCCTCAGACAAGTCACACAGAGACATTGCAGAAGGCTTAGGAATCAGTACAAAGTGCTTCTCCTCTTCCACCCTCCATTAGTACCTCTTCCTTCTACACGGAGTACACATTAGCAACTTCCCAACTCTTTATGCAACCCAGGCTTAGGACACTGTGATTTTAGTGTTGCTCTTTTCTAAACCAGAAGTATTAGGGTTTGATTAATATAGCTGATAACTTCCAGCAGCTTGATGCCTCACGATCTATACGATATGATATAGCCTATGATATCCACACAATCACAAGTATAGCTTCTTTACCAGTGTCTCTCTTCCTTAACAGTGAGGGCTGCTGATTGTTTCCTGTACTCTATATGAATGTCAGGAGAGGAGGATATCTGCAGACTCAGCTCCTGCTAAAGCTCTCTACAGTAAGAATCCTGAAGCTCTCTATCCATGCTCTTTTTATTATCAAACAATCACCACTCTCCCTGTCCTGAGCATTACTGTTGCTAAAACCTCTAATGCTGTCCTGGACCTCAGCTTTCACCACGAATGAAGCCACAAGGACCACCCCCATTACAGATACTCCTGTCGGCCTGCTCTATCCCTGCATCCCTGGCTCAGGAAAGCCAATTGTCATGCCTAGCTCTTGTTCCCCCCACCCTACCTTGCCTAGAATCTGAGCAGAATATATTCCAGTTTGGGGTTCCTATAAACAGGTAAGAGGTTTGATAGTGAATGGTGCTGCTGCTTTAGCAGACAAGGACTTGTCTGGTCAGCAGTTTCAAAAGTAGTTAGCTTGCCTGTATGAAGGCATCTTGACAACAGCTTCCAAAGTTTAAGCAGCAGAACAAAAGATACTGTGTTAGAACCCCACTTCAGTCCCATGCACGTATATTCAAGGACTGCATTTTCTATGGGGGTGGTGTTAAATATTGTTCAGTCAAGAAAGGTACCTAAAGGTACTAGAAACTACATAGGTTTCATCTTCAGCCTTCAAGTTCTGACTGAAGTTATGCAGTTCAACACAGGATACCAATAGAGATTCAAACCAACACTTGCATTAGTTGTGTCACTAATACACAACCCGTTACTAACATCAAGCAGTGGGACAGAAAAAAAAACACAAGTAAAGGATCATTTGTGATTCAGTCAATACAACTGGCTTTCCCTTTGCAATCCCAGAATACCATAAGGATAGAGTTACCCAGTCTCTAATCTCCCATTGCACAACTGGTATGAAATGTCCTAGTCACACTATGATTAGAAACACGCTGTCCTTGGAAATAGCCTCTACTCATTATTTTCTACACTGTGAAGCAATCTTTTGCATAATCAGAGGATGAGATATTTTGCCATTCAGGAGAGGTTTGTCTTTCTGCATTACACAGGAACGAAGAATAGTAAAAGCTCTTTGTCTTTTCTTCATGCCATTATCCAGGACTAGCTTCTTCAGCCCCTTTGAATCATAAAATCTCCCCACAAATCCATTTTGGTGCTTTACACATGCTAAAATCCAGCCACCTCAGTTATACCAATTTGGTTTACAAAACATGACCACACAAAACTGTCCAGTTTCCAACAAAAGCAACAGAAATATGCACAATATATTACGTAAAGCAGTATAACCCTTCCCTTCTTCAGCAAAGAGGGAGGAGGGACACTGCTGTAGTAAAATGCTCTACTAATAGCACAGCATGATCTTTGCTGAAATACACTTGAGTAGGTCTACTACCACAGCGCAAGATGATGTACCGGCATAAAGTTAACACTGAACCACAAATGTCAATACAGATTAAGTACATTCTGTGATACATTATTCTTTTAGTGTGTTTTTTTCAATTGCTGATTCGCACAATGCGCTCATTCATAAAAGGGTCTCCCTATCATTAGTGCGAATGAGTCATTTTCGAGCCCATCATTAAAAATATGCATTAAATGTATACTTTCCATTGCATATTTGTTGCCTCTCTGAAGAGAAACAGTGTTACACAGTCAAAATGAGATTCTAGGGTGATTATTTTGATCCTGGAAATAGCTTTACACAAGCTCCTGACGTACTTCTCAACACATGTATTTCACCAGCACCAGCATTTTTCTGCTTAGCTTGAAAATATAAAGCTATTTTTACTGAATAGCTCCTGATAGCACTACCTATTCATATGTTTTAAAGTGAAGTCATTTCTTTGCTGTATGAATCCTATTACTACCACATCAGTAACGTTATACCTGTTCTAATCCTTCTCTAGCATAGTATGAGCCTAAGTCAGTGCATAGAGATAAACCTCAAACAGAGGCGGGTTCCATCAAAAAATTAAACATCATATTTTGGTTTCAGATGCAGCCAAATAATCATTCAACTACAGTTCACAGGACTACTTTGCAAGTGCCACAGTAATGGTTTCTGTTCATTTCTGAAGGGATAAGGGCTACTGCTAATGCACTTCTCCCATTACTACCGCAGTTCACAATACAAACATGACAAATAATGATGAACAGTTCAAATCATTTCCATGTTCCAACAGAAGAAACAAATCAGGCTTATCTGTAGATGTTGTGATTTTATGTCCCCTTTTGAGCTATTAAGACAAAACATTAACAAGTGCCAGCATTTTCCGTATTCTCCTGGTTTCCAGAAGGGAAGGTGTGGAACTCAAACCATCTCAATGAAGAGCTGAAATCAGTTCAGTCAGCCATCACCCATGAATTATGTGTGACAAAAGCCCTCCAGTATTCCACCTGTTTACATAGTTCATAACAGCTCATGCTAGTACCTATTAAATAGTTTATTAATTTACCATGAATATAAAGTTGACATTACCACCTTGGAGAAATAAAGATTAAATTACTGACACACTGTGTCTGGGGTGAGGAAAAATGTGGATGAAGGAAAAGGAGAGAAAAAGGAAAATCAACAGTAGCAAGCATTAACTGACAGAGGCATTTACCTTCCTAGGGACAACGCCTCCAGCCAAACCTACCCCAAGTGCCCAAGTGCTTCAGAATGATGCTCCCATGGTTCTACATTCTATGGAATGATCTACTCCACGATGCTAATTCTGGGACCAGCATTTACAGCTCAGAGACCCACAGTTCTGTTGTAAGTATACTGATCTTCATTTGCTGACTTTCCAAAACGGCGACGTTTCCACGTTTTCCTTTTAAAAGGGAAGAGGTATTTGAATCTGACTCCAAAATGCACATGTTTAGTTTTACATTATGTTTTATAACACTGTATTGTACTAAATGTTCATATTGGCACATTGCCAGTTACTTGACAAACTTATTTCTGACTATTGTTTTAACACAGCTGAAGTTTTCTGTCTAGTTCCAGATCATTACTCCTGTAATAGACACCAGCAGCATTTCTGTAGTAGCTTCAGAACCCAGACTTATTACCATAGCTTTAAAATGCATGACGCATCTTTTGTCTCACTAACCAACAGACAAAAGCACTGAGTGATACCTGGGCCAAGCACCATGAACCAATGAGCCATTTTCAAACATACTATTTTGGAAACCATAACTTTCTGCTAACATAAAACTTGTCTGCATTGTGACCCCAGTGATTACTGTTCATCCTGAAAATGGGCAGTTACTTTTGAATGCAGAATCATCAAATCCCAGACTGGTTTGGGTTAGAAAGGAAGTTAAGATCATCTAATTCCAACCCCCTGCCACGAGCAGGGACACCTTCCACTAGAGGAGCTTGCTCCAAGCCCCTGTGTCCAACCTGGCCTTGAACACTGCCAGGGATGGGGCAGCCACAGCTTCTCTGGGCACCCTATGCCAGCACCTCAGCACCCTCACAGGGAAGAGCTTCTGTCTTAGATCTAACCTGAACTTCCCCTGTTTCAGTGTGAATCCATCACCCCTTGTCCTGTTGCTGCAGTCCCTCATGAAGAGTCCCTCTCCAGCATCCTTGGAGCCCCCTTCAGATACATGTCTCACTCTTGGTTGGTACTTCTCTCCCCATCAAAGCTATAAGGCAAAGAAATATTCTTTCAATTTGGACTAAGGCACAGAACAACTCAGCAGCTTTTAGCAGCCTACAGCACTGAAACCAGTTGCACCCAAGCCTCCAAGGCAATGCCAGAGCCACTGAGTTATCCCTCATTCCTGAGTCTCCACTGGACCATCACGTTAGATGCTTTTAGCTTACTTCACTTAAAAAAGCTTTCTGAAAATTCATATTTAAAAGCTACCACAATCAAGAGCAACATTGGATCTACTGCTCTAAGGAAACAAATCCATGGTCCCAAGAAAGTCAATGAGAAGGCGAGGTTGGACATGGCCTTGGGTTACATGGTCTAACGTGAGGTGTGCCTGCCCATGGCAGGGGCTTAGAACTGGATAATCTTACGGTCCTTTCCTACCCAAACCAACCTACGATTCTATAAGTCTGTCTCTAACCTCCTTGCTCCCTAAGGTGAAATCAGAGCAACACTTTTGCTAGTTTTACTCATGCTCGCTCTCAACAGTGAAGACAACTCAAAAGTTACCTGGACTTTACACTGTGTCACTGATCATCAGGAAGATTGTTGAGTGTCAGGTGAAGATTCCTTGTAACAGGCATTAATATGACAGTAAAAGAATAAAAATCTCATTTCAGGCTGCTGTTGAAGTTGGGAGTCCTATTGATTAGACATTTTTAAAGGAAAAAGAGCAAAACCAGTAAATGTAGAAGCCTACATCATTGAGATTCAGAGTTCCTTGATGACATTTTTCAGTTCTGAGCAAAGAATAATGCTTTAATAAATAATGCCAAGTTACATCAACTTTTGTTTTTCATATCATACACTTATGAATGAACAGTGACAACCAACTGTTCTGCAGAGCACCAACTAACTCCATGGATTTTAACACCTGGGTGAGAATAAACTGCAGGCAGCTATTAAAAAATAAACTCTATTTTTGCATGTCAAAAGAAAAGGTTGTTATCTAGTACCAAATCCCATAGAATGGAATGTGCCATTGTACATAGCCTGCCAGACAGAAATGTAGTCTTAACAGTAGATATCAGCATTATGCCAGATAATAAAGTTTAGGGTGACAGAGGTGTAACTTGTGAGACATTTCAAGTCTAAATACTGCAACCACCAATACAATCCTCTGCATTCTTGAAGATCTGCCAAATTGCTGTTACTGTTCAAATTATTTCATCTTTAGTATTTCTCATTTTCAGAAACCTCGGCAGTCTTATTTGCATGGTTCTTTAGAGGAAAGAGAAGCAGAAAGCATGTTTGAAATCACTGGTGATGAGGAAAGACTGCATACCTTTACATTGTTCATAATACTCAGTTCACTTGACATCCTTCTCCACTGAGTCTAACTACAGCAGTAATTACTGCAATAAACAGTATCCTCTCACACTAATGAGAAATCATACAGATTCGTTTTTAGAATGTCTTTCCCTTACTGATTCTCCCATCAATTTGATCTCTTGGATCTACATAGCAAAATCCCAACCATCCAGGGAGTATCTCGTAGGTTCTGAGTGAGTGTCATAGAGAAAATAAGGTGTGATTTAGCATGTACACATACTGCATCATAACATTAAATAATAATTTTACTTTACATCTAAGCTCTGGGGCTGGTTTTACCTGAAATAGCTGAAGGTTAATGAATGTTAACAGACTACGTTCGCTGCACAAAATGTAGTGATTTGTATGCTGTGACTGCCACATGGGATAACACAATTCAACCCACTCGAGTATGTTACCAAACATAACAGAAACAGTACTAAGATGAAGCTCTTTTCTTTTTTAATTTAATAGGAGTCCAAGCAGAATATTTCACACATATTTCTTAGAAAGTAATACAAAGAAATTGTTTTCCAGTTGTATGCAACAAATAGAAGCCATGTTCTGCATGGTAGACTGTCCTTTCTTGTCTGAATTTAACCCTGGGTAACTTTCTTACTTATTTCATAACACTAGATTACAACTTACTATACTGCTTTGGTATTCACTACATACTGTAACAAAAGAAATAAGGATCCCTCATGTTGCTAAAATACAGGCTATCTGAAGACAGAAAGCATGTGCACATTTGAATGCAATAGAATGCACACATCGCATGTGTTATTTGTATTGGGGCTGGCACAAATCACTCACTAACAAAAGCACTGGTGCTACCCTGAGGCTGCACCCTGCAAATCAGCAACTTGGAAAAGAAACTATTCTGAAAAAAACCTCTACTTTCACTTGTCATATAAAGCATCCATCTGATGCATACTTAGAGAAAGAAAGGGATACTGAAGTGTGACTCTGGTATCTAATAATCCTATTGAAGAAGTCTGAAGGTACTCAATAAAAGGGAGGTTTGTGAGAAGGAACATAATCCTTCTACCTAATCAGACTTTTAAATTCTTTCAAAATACTTTATTTCAGTCAATTCAAAACATAAAAATCTCTACGTAAAACCATCTGTGGTATAAAGAGAGGCTCAAGGATGACAGATCTCTGAGCTTCCCTGTTTTCAGCCGGCATGTTCATAAACAGATCCTTCTGACAGAGCCACGCTGCCAAAGAGAAACTGGAAAGCAGTATATTCCAGAGAAGAACCCCTAATGTCCATCCAGTCCTTTCTGAAAGCTGCCTTAAAATGCTACAGACTATTTGGGAAAGTACTTTCAGCCTACACCCTCAGTTATGAGGGGCAGGTTTTGTAACTTGCTGCACTGAGCTGCAAAGTATGTGTTTTGATGGAATTCTGCACTAAGAGAGGATAAACTCTCCTAAGAGGAGCACTGTGATGCTGCTACAGTTGAGAAACTTCAAATTCCAAATCATTCTAAGGAGTATATTACATATTAATGTAAACAACAACGATACAAACATACATTCTAAAGTAAAGGCAGATTCTTCCCTTCAAGTGTTTGAAATACTGCAGTATTCATGAATCCCAACCAAGCAAACTTGCTACAATAAAGCATAATATCCACAACAGATGATGGTTTAAGGAAACACTCATTTTCAACATATTCAGCAGTATTTTCAAAGTACCTGCCTGTGGCTGGTTTCTCTTCTTTTTGTTCCAATGTTAGCTCATATAATATATGACGCAGCTCACTCACCACAAGACACATCCTGCACTTGTGCGTACAGGGCTACTTTTACTGAAGCAAATGCCCATGGAAGTGAACTGATTGTCCACTCAGGAGCATCCTTTAGGGTTATAAATACTTTAATTGCATTGCTCTAGGGCACAGAAGTGAAAACTTTCAAGAGCTCATTCCAGTTTCAAGAGCTCCTGTGTGCTGCTTGGATGACCTAGAAAAGGTCAATAATCTCTGTCTTGATTTCTGCAATACGCAGAGATAATAACGTTCCTCAAAGGGACTGTGAGCATCACTGGTTGTTTATGTATTATGATACCAGGGCTACAGACATCCCAGGCTTTGCTTTTTGTCTCATCTATGTTACCACTGCACTTTAGATTAGCAGAGGACTTCAGAAGCCAGTCTCCCAAGAGAGTGCTCCAGCTCCAGTTCTACAGATGCTCCAGCCCACATCCAGTCCAGGGTATCTAAACAGCACAGACACAGACTGGTAGACCCTGGGTGCTCTTTCCAAGTTCCTTTATATTTCCTTGACCAGTACCACTGCCAAGTGCAAGGAACTTCATCTTTTACTTTCCTTGATAATTCATGTGGTTTTTTACATGTGCTATCAGTAAACAGCTTCACCACTTCAACATTCTCCTTTTACCTTACTCCTCTGTTTTTACGGCAATTTAACTGAAAACTCCATTTCTGAAAACGGTCTCACTTTTCCAGTGCTACACAAAAGCTTTCCAACAGTGTTATTCCTAGGTATTAAACAGCTTTTTCTTAAAAGAAAAACACTGAATTTACAAAATTATGCCCCAAAAAAGGAAATATTTTTATATGAATCTCTAAAAAACGCAACTCAGAACTGCTAGTGTAACCTGGGGGAGGAAAGGAACGTGACTTCAAAGACTTAACACTGGACACTAAACTTGGCTTTGAAGGTCAGCTACCATCAGCTGCTGCACTATCACTGAATCTCAGCTTTACATTCCAATTGCAAAAACAAAACCACCCAGCCCAAAAAAGGGCTCTTTTGAGCTATAACACATAAAACTGTTTCAGAATATCTGAAGTTTGCCTTTCCTTTCCATTTGCTTTCACTTTTTAACACATTGATCCTAATGGAAACAAACAGCAAGAAGAATGCACACAGGAGAAAGTTCTCACCAGCTTTCCCCTGCTCCAGGAAAAGGTTGGAGACACAGCGGGTGCTTACAAAATGCCCTGAAGGTTGCCAGATCCAAGTCATAGCAAAGCAAGGAATAATCTGAGCAGCCTTTCACTTGAACTAAGGTCCCTTATCTTGACTGCCCAGCACAACAGCAGCGCTGTACTACCGCATCAGGAAGAGCAGCATCACCCTAAAAGCTAAAAGCACTGGTGCTTTTGCATCTCTGTCCAAAACAGATACATGCATGTCTTCAATGCTGTCCAAAACCAGGCAAATACATATTTGGAACACTTAGGAAGTGGCATGGAGTCACATCTTGTTGTATGAGTTTCTCTAACATGTTGGCAAAACAAACAAGTAGGTAACATGCAGATTTCACTACTATATGTTCATCAAGATTATCAAGAACATAACACAAGGAAAGCTGAAAACCAGGAGATCCCCAGGTACAAGTCACAATTCAAAGCATGAAATGAAAGGCGCTGCCAGTTAACAGAAGACACTGACAGAGCAGGACTCTGCAACCATCAGTACTATAGAGGCTACAACAGAGACCCAAAGAAGTGCATCAGAAGAGGGAAGTTCCTCTCAACCTGATGCTAGCTTTGCCTGCACATACATTTACCATGACATTTGGAAGCTGGACGGCTGTTTACCAGCAACTAGATGTATCTTCCATACCCTTAGCACCTCTTAGTTGGGTAAGGGCTTGCCAGAATGCAGTTCTCACAAACCTTACCTGCACTTCCCCAATTAGGCTTTGCTACTCAGCATTTCTAGGGCAGTTCCACAGAAGCTGCAGCCTTCTTCAGCCACTCTTCCAGAACAAAAAACTGTGGTGCTTTGGCCTCTGCTACACAAAGTGGCTGTCCTAGAAAGTACATATCACTTACAGTCCTGAGTACACAACGAGGTGCTTTCCAGAGTTTCTAAAACAAGTGTGATGTCTACTACTCACAGAGGAGCAAAGCTGACCACGTATGTTCTGTAATGTCCATCCAGCAGGCAAGTTACAACCTACAGGCTAGTTTACACTATGTAATATTAAACTGTATGTATCTGGAGTGTAAGGTGAATGTTGTAGTCCCCATGTTTCTATCTAATTCTAGTGTATAACAGTTTAATCCCAGTCTCTTGATTTTTCAAAGTGTGACGACTGTCACGGAACCAACACATTGAGGCTACATGAAATGTACTGTTCAAACTCAATTAAAGCTCCACCAACATTAACGACAGATTTGGGATGTCACAAGGATTCATCACTGCATTGCTGAATCTTGTAACTTTAAAGCCAATGACCCAAAATGTGCAATCTCTCACCTAAAAAGAGGGGGCTCTCAACCTTGAGGACATCCTTTACACTAAGGGAGATTTCCCAACTGCAGACCCACTGCATCAAAGAGGACCCACTCTAAATGGCTGCCCAAAGGGCTCCATTTCTACCCTGGCTGAACTGGAGCTGTGGCCAGATATAGTCATGTACCCACCATGGGCTCAGGACCCAAATTCCTGCCCTTTCTTGTCTCAATTCCTTGTCCATGTTGGGAAGCAACTATGGGCTTTGGTCAGGGCTTGCTCAGGGCAGCTGTACCTGACATAACCACAGTCAATAATTAATATATAACAAACTAAATTAATTCAAGGAATGACCAAGAGAATTAATAAAGAATGTTTTACAATTAATACTTCTAAGAAATATAGAAATATTTCACATAAACTTGCCTGGGTTCCTACCAGTAAAACAAATGGATGACTTCCTTTAACACTCAGAGAGAGAAAGAGGAAAGAAACTCTCTACAACATGAAATCGGCACAGTCACAAGCAGTTTGGGTTAATTACTGTTAAGGTGTCAGACTACCCAAGTTTTAATCAACAGAGCATCAACTCCGGTGCAGATGTTGACATCTGTACAAGTTAGTACCATTTTACCTCCTCCAAGCATTGCAGCACCTGGAGAAGCCACAGGGAAGACAATACGGATTCTACTCAAAATCACTGGAGCAGCTGTCAACTCAGAAGGAGGCATACACCAACCTGCACCAGGCACCAGCACTGCACAAACCCACACTCCCTCTTCTGAAACACATTCTGGAAGCAACACTGGGAAACCCACAATGAACATCATTTACCGTATGATGAAAACATCAGCATTTATTGGACAGATGTACTAAGAATCACAAAATCATAGAACATTTTGGGTTGGAAAGGATCTTAAGATCATCCAATCCCAACCCCTGCCACAGGCAGGGACACTTCACACTAGAGCAGCTTGCTCCAAGCCCCTGTGTCCAACCTGGCCTTGAACACTGCCAGGGATGGGGCAGCCACAGC
>WYDI02024663.1:48031-99143 GCA_009867235.2 Psittacus erithacus | reverse complement strand
GGGGGAGGGGGGGGGCGGGAGCATGCGTGCTGCCGGCCTCTATTGTCTCCGGCGCGGCGCCGAGCACCCCGGCGGCTGGCGGCGGCCGGCAACGAGGCCGTGGCCGGTGCAGCGCAGCGGAGCGGGGCCCCGCGCCCCCGCCGCCCCCCGCCGCCACATGGGCCGCAGCTGATCGTCGCCCGGCTGCTCGGCCGCGCCCCGGGCAGGAGCGAGGCGGGCGGAGCGACCCGACCGGCGTCCACCTTCTCCTCTTCCCCTTCCCTCCCTTCCCCCACCACCCCGGCCATCCTTATTCCTCCCCTCCGCGGCCCCGGAGCCCCCGGCGGTTCCCGCCGAGGGTGACTGCGGCGGCGGCGGCCTCGGAGCGCCCTCGCCCTTGCGGGCCCGGCGCGGAGAGGATGCCTGGGGCGGGGATGGGTTTTCGCCCGTAGCTCCCCGCGCCCCCCCGCTTCCTTCCGCCCCCTCTCGGCTCCCGGGGGCGGCGCGGCCCCGTTCCTCACGGGGGGCTGTCGCTCAGCTCCCTCCGGCCCTGCGGCACCCATATGGGGGGCAAGCAGAGCACGGCGGCCCGTTCGCGGGGCCCGTTCCCGGGAGTGTCGACGGATGACAGCGCCGTGCCGCCGCCGGGAGGAGGGGGGGGGCCGCCCCCCTTCGGCCATTACCGGGCGGGCGGCGGCGGCGGCGCCATGGGGCTGCGCAGCCGCTCCGTCAGCTCGGTGGCCGGTATGGGCATGGACCCCGCGGCGGCCGGCGCCGTCCCCTTCGGGCTGTATGCGGCGGCGGCGCGGGCGGCAGGAGAGGCCGAGCGGGCTCCGGGCGGCGGCGGCGGCGGCGGCGGTCCAGGCTCCGACTCCACGTACGCCCATGGCAACGGTTACCAGGAGACGGGAGGCGGTCACCATAGAGACGGGATGCTGTACCTGGGCGCCAGGGCCTCGCTGGCCGACGCGCTGCCCCTCCACATCGCACCGCGGTGGTTCAGCTCGCACAGCGGTGAGTGCCGGCTCTCCGGAACCTCCCTGCAGCTTCCACTCCGTCCATAGGAGCCCTGGCGCAGTGGCAGGCATGGTTTGCCCGGGAACGAGTTGTGAGAGGGGCTGCCTCTGGCTTGGCTGGCTGCTCAACCTCCCTTGTGCTAAGCCTGAAGGAAAGACCTCCATCCCTTTCCTGGTACTGGGGATGGTGTCTGTGTCAAGGTCAAGGGAGGAAGGGGCTGTGGAGGCAGGAGGCTTTCTGTAGGGGAGGTGGTTTGACTATGGGATGTGAAGTGTTAGGTGTGGCAGACAAGTATCCCCCCTACTTTGGCTTGGGGGAAAGTGGTCTGAGGGTGCTGTATCTGAAGCACTGGGTTTTGAAGACCAGACCAAGCTCCTTATGCCTCTACTGAAGGTGCTTGGGGGTGCTGCTCAGGTATAACTGTCCTCATGCATTAGAAGCTGGGAAAGGGACAGAGGAAGCCTTTGAAAGCAAGCTGTGGGATTTTCTTCCCCTTTGTTTCTTCTGATAAAGGGCCAGGGAGAGGCCAAAGTGGGTTTTCTCATTGAAGCGAGTTGGCACCGTTGTGATGCTGTGAAGGGAGCAGAGGAGGAACGGCCTGCCTTTTTAGTGGGGCTGGGGAGCCAGTTAGGTTCTCTTGCAGGAAACATGTCAGGCTGAGGGAGGGGAACAGTTGCCCCCATCATCACCCGCCTGGCTGAACCCTTCTGTGGGTCCTGGTGTCTCGAGAGGAGCTCTGTCTGTGAGCAGGGCTGTGTCACTGACCTAGTTTTGGCTGGGTACTGGGAGTGAGATGGGAGGCCCTCCCTTCCCCTCATGGCTAGGGGGGAAGTCATTTCAGGGATGTCTCCTTGTGTTTCCTGGAATAGTCTGGGATTTCTCTCCCACCCGTCCTCTTTGTAAACGCTGTAAGTGTTCTCCTTACATGACGTGGTCTGGGAATTTCATAATACACTTTGGGACAATGCCTTATTTTCAGAAAGGTTTGAAACTGAACCACTGGACAAGAACAAAGTGCAAAACAAGGCTTGCGGGGCCCATTATCCTCCTTCCATCTTGGGATTTTTCCCATTTACCCAGTCTCCAGGGGCAGTTCTTCTCAGTTAGATGAAAGCTGTATGTCTTCCATTGCATCCTCAGTGGCAGAACATCCTGAGCTGGGTGCTTGCATTCTTCCCTGGTGGGTGGAGAGGGCTGGCTGGCATGTGAGACCAGCTGCTTCTTTAAACTTTCTTGCTCCATGACCTTGTGCAGACTGTGCTTCTGCTCTGGGTTTTAAACACAGATAGAAACTAAGGCACAGCATCCTTGCTGGTATTTCACATACCTCTGTGTGAACAAGTGCCATGAGGCCTTTTGCTGCGCCTGGCGCTGGAGCTAGGAGGATTTCATTGCAGAAACACCCTGGGGCTAATCTGCACGTAGAGGTGGTCAGTTAGAGAGTATCAGTTACATTAAATGATAGTTTTCAAGCTACAACGCTGAGAGGCAAAGACCTGCTCATAAAAATAAACCAGCTGCAAAATGGAGTAAGCTTTTTCTGGCTGCTCAGGTTAGTACAATGCTGTTAAGTTAAAGCCAATGCCCTTGGAAGATTGCAGCACAAGCTGTGGGAAGTGCTACAGGAACTGGGTTTCTCTGGTGCCTCTTTTGAGGCCCTCTGACAGTGAGCTGTGCTGAAGCAGCAGTGAAAGCAGTGCAGTCCGTGCTGAAGCCTATCCCGGTGATGGTTCTTCCTCATTGCTAATTAATAGCAAAAGGAATGGAGGATGCTTAAAAACCATCCTGAAAACTTGCTGGAGCTTGTTGAACTTTTGTGTTCTTCCTCTTAGTGTAAGAAGTTGATGGAGGATTTGGAGACTGAGAGGAAGAGGAAGTAAGCCACCTCAAGATTGCCAGTACTCCTGCTAATCTCCTGTTGCAGCTGGTTAACCTACAGCAGGGCAGACAGGAGCTACTCGCTTCTCCCCTCTTGCCTCCCCATCGATCTGCTCCTCTCATAGTGTGAAGCCACTCCATTAGCCACTGGAAAGTGCTGAAGCAGTAGCACTCCAGTAAATGGAGAGAAGCTTTGACATTGCTGTGGCTGATTGTCTCTTCTCCTTTTGAAGGATGACTCAAGGGTGTGGGGATGAGGGGACTCTTTGACATACCAAACCCACTCAGCAGGATGTGTGCCTTGTGATCCTGGGGGTCTGCCCAAGTTGCTGTACTGCCTCAGGAGAGGAGTTCCCCCAGACTGTGGCTAAGAGGTCTGGAGGGTGGATCCTTGCCCTGCCTGCCCTTTCCTCTGTACAGGCCAGAGACCCAGACAGTGCCAGTCTTGGCACATGGGGGAGGTTGTGCTCATGGGCTTGCTTTTCCAGGAGTACTTGAGTTTTGGGGTAGAGTCAGGAGCCTCTAAGTGCAGCCCAGGCTCTGCAGGGACCCTGCTGGGACAGTGAGGAGCCCTGGGTTAACACCAGTGATAAGGTGCTGTTGTTGCAGCAACATGTCTGTGATAACAGGAGCATGCAGATAGGCTGGGCACCTCACCGCTCCCTTTATCTGTGGTGCTGGGCCAGTCAGCAGGAACCCTCAGCGGTGAGCTGGGGTGGGCTTGAGCTCTTTTCTTTGGCTGATCTTGACTCCACTCCCCACTCTGCAGTTGAAGGCTTGCAGAACAGTCAGGTATGGAGGAGAGGCCTGTGCAGAGGGAGATTGGGAAGTGGTCCCTAGGGCCAGCATGTGCTGCAGCGTCACTGTAGGGTGTTGTGTGTCATGACAGTCAGCAAGAAGAGCCCACTGCTGAATCCTCCAGGCTCTGGCACAGCTGCTGGGGTGCAGGAACAGCAGAAGCAGTTCTGTACTGCAGGCCCTCCAGGGTCAGGGAAGGAGAGCTGCTGCTTTTAGGAATAGCAAAGCCTAAATAGGTATTTTAAATGGGGTGAGTGAGGGGGCTCTGACCTTGCAGTGGAGCTTGTCCCTCCACTGAGGCAACAGCACCTCACTGAGTAAGCATATCCCATTTCCTGATGGGGATTTTCCCAGGCATGTCTGGATCCATGCGAGCAGTGCAACTGCTCCAGCGCCACCCAAAACTACTCCGGGATTTCCCTGAGTACCAAGGGTTTGAGATCCACTCCTTGGCTTACATGGGTGGAAGATGACAAAACAGCTTTTGCAACTTTGGAGTTTGCCTATCGCACTTGAGCCCATCTCTAGCTTCATGACCATTAGTACTTCTCAGCAAAGCTGAGGCTAGCAGGAAGAAGGGGGAAAAAGGAGATGTGTGGTTAAATGCTGCATGTCTGCAGCTTTGTGTGGTTCTCTTGGTATCACTCATGTTACTCATCTTCATCAGAGGATCTCGGGGAGTTTGCGGAAGCTGTAAATAGCTTAAAGTTTATCTGGAATTCCCCCTCATCACCCAAAGCCCTTGTTTGAAGCTCTAATAAATCCATATCTCCTTTTCTGCTGGCTAGCCCAGGGAAATGCCATCTTTCTGTGCTATCAGGAATGTCACAAGCTTTCCATGCACTGACAAAACAAGCTGTTTGTCCTGGATGCTGGCAGCAGCAAGATCAGGAGGTCTCCTTTGCCAAGGGAGCTGCTGTGTTCTCAGCAGTGCCTTGCCCAGAGCAGGAGGACCTACCCTGAGGGAGGGGGAAGAGTGGCTGGCACAGAGATTGCAGAGTGTCTGCTGGGCTGTGTCCTTTTCCAGGCAGCTTTAGAGAGTGAAGCAAGCTGGAAGCGCTTTTTAATAAGGGATGTGAAACAGGAATCACTTGTTGGAGAATGAGATGAAGGTCTGTGTGAATACCAGCGCTGGGCAGCCCTGGTTTCTTTGGCTTGATACTCTGGTACCCAGTACCCATGTCTGTGGTGTATCCTTGTTGTGCTCTGATAGCTTTGAGTCCTGATCAAAAGGCACTCACTTGAAAGTCTCCACTCCTGCGCTAGTCCTGCCATTGTGGTCTCCACCAAAACCAAAAGCCTTAATTCTAACTGGCTAGTCAGCATGTCCATTGACACCAAGTTTTCAACATGCAGATGTTGTATGTGTTTTCCTCCCCTCTTACAGGTGCTAGGCCAGGGAAAAGGCATCCCAGGGCCTGCAGGAACTTGCCATTAATGAATCTATTTTTCACAGAGGAAATTTCCAAAGAAGGCTGTCCTCAAGCCATCTTTTTGTGGTTTTGGTCCTGGTGATTGCCTGGCAGCTGGGTCAGATACCCACAGCATTGCCAGGCCTGTGAATCATAGAATCACAGAATGATTAGGATTAGAAAGTATTTTAAGATTACCTAGTTCCAACCCCCTGCCATGGGCAGGGACACCTCACACTAGACCAGGTTGCTTCAAGCCCCATCCAAACTGGCTTTGAACGCTGCCAGTGATGGAGCAGCCACAATTTCCTTGGGCAGCATGTGCCAGTGCCTCACCACCCTCACAGTAAATAATTTCTTCCTTAGATCTAACCTAAATCTCCCTTGTTTAAGTTTGAGCCCATCACCCCTTGTTCTATCACTACACTCGCTGATGAACAGTCCCTCTCCAGCATCCTTATAGGCCTCCTTCAGATACTAGAAGGCTGCTATGAAGTCTCTGTGCAGCCTTCTCTTCTCCAGGCTGAGCAGCCCCAGTTTTCTTAGCCTGTTTCAAGGCACTGTTTGGAAGTGGTCCTGATGACTCCCCAGGGTGGTGATATTCAGCTATTGGACTCCTTGGGTCTGGAAGGGTTGCTCTTCTGCTTCAGCCTTCTCTGAGCCAGCTGCAGGGTAGTATACACCCTAGGCAAGGGGCAGCCTTGGTAAAACAAAGTAGTGAATATCAAAAGATGGATAAGTAGAAGACAGCTTTGGTGCATACTAGGCCTGCAGCCTGGAGATGAAGTGTGTCAACACTGGGTGTTGTGTATGAGGAGCCAGTCGCAGTTATCTCAGGTCTCCTCAGCAAGAGCTGCACTGCCTTGACTCCAGTGCCCTCCAAAATCTCTCGTATGCCTTGCCCAGGAGGCAGGCACTAATTGCTGTGGATGCTAATGGCTTGGCTGGGCTCGCTCCTCTCTTAAACCTGTGCTTAAATCAGTTCAGGGGAGCTGGATGTCCTCTCCCCCCTCTGCACACATGTGTTCCAGAGATGCTGAGAGGGGTGCTCTTGTGCTCCCTGGGCTGACCCACTTCCCAGACAGGATTGTCTTCCCAGTTCATGACTTAAGTTTATCCCATGCTAGTTTGTATTGCTGAGATGTTTGTTCCGGTGACTGGAAAAACTGTAAAGGCCTGTATTATTTATTAATGTGCTCTTAGGGCTCCTGTGCTCCCTCTTTCTCATTTGCTGGCCAGAGACTCAATCAGCTGCAGGCGTCTTTGGTGGAGGAGTGGTACCCAGGCTGGCTCTGGACCAAGGGAGCCGTGGGGAGTCATGGGAAAATGCTGCTAAATGCTGAAAATTAATTTCAAGAGAAACACAGGGAAGGAGAAAAACCCACTTTGGAGGGAGGGAAAAAAAGAAAAAGCCTTTTTTCCCTCAATGTAATCTCCGTGTGACAAATCAGACAAAGCAGCAAAGAGCTCTTTGAATGAATTCCCTCTGCAGGGACCAGTTCTTTGGCACCCCAGCCAGCTGGTGGGCAACTGCAAGGCACATCACATTGCCTTTGCTGCTGGTATACCAAAACCCCAGATGTGTCGATATTTGGCTTTGATGTGACCTGGCTTTCTCCTGGTTCTCTTGAAAATTTAAATCAGTGATGGGACAAGGGGTTCAAACTTAAACAGCGGAGGTTTAGGTTGGATATAAGGTAGAAGTTCCTCCTTCTGAGGGTGCTGAGGCCCTGGCCCAGGTTGCCCAGAGAATCTGTGGCTGCCCCATCCCTGGCAGTGTTCAAGGCCAGCTTGGACAGGGCTTGGAGCAACCTGGTCTAGTGGAAGGTGTCCCTGCCTGTGGCAGGGGGTTGGAACTGTATGAGTTTTGGGCCCCTTCCAGCCCAAACCACTCTGTGATTCTGTGATTTACACAAGTGATGCTGTAAAGCGGCAGGCCTTGATGCAGAGCAGTTTACCTGCCTGCTGTGGTGTGGCTGTACATCAGGACACAATAAGCTGCTCTCTGTGAAGGCAGACCCATTTCTTCTTGCAGAGAGAGCAGGAGTGCTTGAAGTTAGACCTTAGATGTCTCCCCTGCACCAGTCCCACCAGGCAGCTTCCAAATGCAGGTGCGTCCACTGGGCATGAGTCTGCCTCTGGAATGCTCCTGTTGTTTCTTGTGGGTGCTGCTTTGGTTAAACACTTTTGCCGCGGAGCTTTCTGGCGAGAGGCTGTCAGGAGGTGCAGCTGCAGGAAGCTCTGCTGTCCTGGGGCCTCTTCTCGTGCCACTGCACAGCATTTCCCATGGGCAAAGTCCAACTGTCAGCGGGTTTCCTGCCCTGCCAGCATGCGAGCAGAGGAGGGGAGTGCGGGCAGGGATGGATGCTGTTGGGGAAGCTGCAGTGCACCTTGTGGTGAAGCTGGCTCCTATCCCCTCCTTCCCCATGGAGCTGAGCTGCCCTGGCATGCGTCAGCAGCAGGTTGGGGAAGTTCCTGGCTCTGTGCTTGTGCACACTGGTGCAAGCTGTGGGCCTCCCATAAGCAGCACAGAAATGAGACTATGCACCTTGTGCAGCTGTCTGGTGGCACTTTGTAGAGGAGCAGAGAGATGCAGTGGAAATATTTACTCTTTTGCTAGTTTTAACAGAAATTCCCCAGGCCTGTGTGCTCCCAGCGATTTCTCCTGCCTCGTTGAGGCTGTGATGAGTGTTGTGGCCGCTGTTCCTGGGAGACTGTCACCTAGCAGGTGCAGAAATGAGGCTGCGATGGATCCTGGTGAGGGAAGCACAATGGCGCAGATGAAGAATTGCTCTAAAAGCTGCTCAAAGCTGTTTCCTGGCCCTAGCAGGCAGGACGGCGTGACAACATTGGATATTTTTAGAGGCCAGCTGCCTGCAATGCAAGAGAAGGAAAGCAGCAGGCAGGCAGGAGAACTGAGTGATGCTTCCCTTGTCCTGCACCCCTGCCCAGCATTTTTTTTTCTGGTGCTGCTGGCTTTAAGGAGTTGCCACATCTTCTGTGCCTCTTTGCCTGTTGTTGCTTCAAAAGACTTCATTTTCCCGCTGGCTTTCTCCATGGCTTCTCTGATCACAGCTCAGCAGCTCAGTGGTGGTGTCAGGGGCTCTGCTGTTTGCAATGCAGCTTGGTACAGTGGGCGTCTGGGGGATTGGATTTTTTGGAGAAGGCTTTGTCACCAGGGAGGGAAAACCCACAGTTCCTCCTGCAGCCAGGGTAATTGAAGTAATCCATTTGCGAGTTCTCCCTGCAAGGAGCCGCGTTTTATCAGCAGTGCTGCAGGGGAGTTAGATCCACCTTTCAATCCATCCATCCAGGGCCTATACATCTGTGGCTGGGGGAAATGAAGGAGAAGGCATTGATGGCTTAGATTACTGTCTGCAGGGAGCTTGAATCAATGTGAACTGAAGTCAGTTTTGGGGCCTGACATCTGTTAAGCTGGTGCCAAGCAGGATGGGGTGAAGCTAAGCACCCTCCCTGAGTGGCTGGACATTCCAGATTGTCCCTACCCGGATCTTGCTGCTTTGAGCTATTGTCCATCCGCTTATTTATTGCAGTATGGATTTCATAGCCCTGGAAGTCTGCTGCTTGTGTAGATCTTACTCTTCCAAGGGCAGCTGTAGACACCTTTGATTTCTTTTTGCCCACCGTATGAAGCAGATAGAACCCTGGGGACAGTCCTGGGTGAGTGTTTCATGGGACCTCTGCTTTCCAAGGCCCTGCCCAGCTTTGGAAGTGGGGTACACTGTGCTCCCCTGGGTGTTGCATTGGTGATTTTCATTTCTCCTGGGGAAGAGAAAACATGAAATCCACACCTGGGATTTTTGTCATCTGCAGCCCCATCTCCCTCCTGCTTCAGCAGCCACTGGCTGCAGAACAGTTCAGCCCTTCCTGTGTTTGAGGGTGACACATGTTGAAACAAAGGGGAAGCAGGAGCAGAGGAGATGGGAGAGCCGTGCAGGGCTGCTTCTCCCTGTGGCATGGTGCGCAGCCCATCCTGCCGCTGCTAGCAGGAATTGGCATAGGTGTACATCTGTGGCTGGAGAAAGGGAGCTTATGACTGGCTGGTCAGCTTGGTGCTATTGATCATCCGTCTCCTCCTGCACCATGCACAGCAGAGGTGTGTTACCATCCTGCAGATCTACACCCCAGCTTTTCCCTTCCTGCTCTCCTGTTAGCTGGGAGCATTCACTGGGCATCCTTTAGCAATTCCAGACCCTCCTGTGGAGCAGGGAGATGCTCTCTGCCATGCACCTCTTCCTTGCACACAAGGGGCAGCTGAGGTTAGGGCTTGCTCTGCAGTATGCTCCTCCCTAGGGCTTTTTCCCAATGGTGTTTTTCTTTCTGCAGGAGCAGCCAATGTTAACTGGCCACAGGTGTTTCCCAGCCATGTGCTGCCTGTCTCTAGCTCTGTGTGCATTTTGTCTCTGTTTTCTGCCTGTTACTTTAAAAATTGCCTTTTCATTACCTTGCAGAGCAGTGCCTGTGCTTTCCACACACCCCAGGGACTGTGGGTTTTGCACTTACAAGAAGCAGTTGCCCCAGTAACACCTGCCAACATGGCCCAGGCATGAAGTGCCACAGGATACTCTGCCATGGAGGTGCTGCCATGGGATGCCCAGGGAGGAGGTGTTCCAGGAGCCAGATGGGATTGCTTCCCATCAGTGCTGTGCTCTGCTCCCTCTGCCAGCATCACAAAGCCAGGACATGTCATGATGTGTCTCTCGAGTATCCCTTCATGCTCCCCAGTGAGACCAGCTGAAGCTGAGGCAAGACAGAGCCTTGGCAGCATAGAGGCATGAGTGTTTTGCTTTGGAAAAACCTGGGAATCAGAGGGAGGGAGCTGGGGAGCTGCTGCATCAGCCCACACAAGATCCGGTTGCATTTGGGAGTAGCTCAGGTCAGGCTTTTGCACTTGAGCCTTTGGGAAAGCAGGAGTTCCTCTGGCAGCTCAGCAGCAGCTGGAGCCCACATGGGGACTCCATGGGTGCCTCCCAGCAATGGCTTAGTCAGGAGTGACTCATGCCTGGTCCCCACATGATGTATCCTCACTGCTCCCTCACAGCCAAAGCGTCCCAACTCTCCCTTTCAGCTCCACTTTCTGAGTCTCCGTATCCCACTGTGCTGCTGGAAGATACCCTGTGCTCCTCCATTTGGCCACCCAGGACCTCCCATTGCCCCGCTGGCTCTGTGCATCTTGCAGATGATTGTTGCCTGAAGCAGGGTTTCTGGATGGGCTTCCTCCTTTGCGTAAGAAAGAGTCAGGAGGGGAAAAAAGCAAGTGCACAGGCAAACCCTTTGGAAATTCCCAGTGTGCCTGCAGGATCCCTCTCCTCTTTGAGCTGTGAATTTGAAACCTGGAGCCTCCCTTGAGAGGTAAGAAAGCAGTGCTGGGACATCCCTGCTGCTCTTGGGTGCCATGAGATGGCCTCAGACTGCTTTTGTGACTAGCAGGAGCCCTGAATGGGCTTGAAACTCAGTAAATTCAAGCCTTGCAGCCCGATGTCAGGAGTTTAAGGTGTTAATGCCTTTGCTGGGCTGTTGCCCAGGACCCCTCTGCTTAACTTTGCTGTTCTATGGGATGCTAAGATTAGCTTTGGACTACACACTCTTCCTTATGAAGCCTGTTCCCAGCAACTGGGGGAGTGTTTCTGCAGTAAAGTAGAATTGGCAGGCAGGGTGGGGTTGTTTCTCTCATCCACATCTGGGGGAACTGATTCTGCCTGGGCTGTAGGAGGGAGATGCTCTACCTGTACCATAGGGTAATACACTACAGGCCATGCTGGAGGAGTCCTGAAGGGCTTTGGTGCGTCCATCTGCTGAGGCTTGATGGCTTCAGGTGCTCTGGAGCAAATATCCCTGTGGGGTTCCCTCTCTTGTGTCTCCTGCCTGTTCCCAGCACTCGGGCTTTCCTCAGTCCCAGTACTGCAATCTGTTCTTCCCGTCCCCTCCCACCACCTCAGTAAGAAGCCAGCTGGCTAAAATGATACGATAAAATAAGGTATCTCTGCCTTCTGGCTTGCAGCAAGGCAACCCTGGGCTGCTGCAACGTGATGCCACCCAGACCCTGTGCTCCATGTTGTGCATCCCTCCTGCCCTGCATCCCAGCTGGAGCACTGATGCCTTTTCATTGCTGCTGTGTCTCCTCTTTTTGGCTTGAGTTGGGTGGGAGCAGGCAGAGGCATCTCCAAAACCTCAAGTGTTAGGGTGGTGCTGGCCTTAGCCAGCTTCATGGTCTGTGGCACATCTCTTCCACCCTTGGCCTGGTGTGTGACCAACCTGGTGGCAGGTACCTGCAGCATGGGGATTTTGCCAGGAAGCAACTGTGAGTCAGGGACAGCTTGTCTTAGACACTGTAAAACCTTGTCTTGCACAGAATCAGCGTCTTTTGGGGGTGCCTGCTTCACTTTACAAACATTTATTTTCTCCTGGCTCAGCAAGGTGCACTGACTCAGTCTGCAAAGAAATGATGGGGTGAGATGGGATGGACCAGGACCATTTCTCTGCCAAGGCCCATTGGGCTTCATTCCAAGCGCTGCCATCCAAAGATGTCCAGTCCTGGCTGATAATCTGGGGTTGGCTCATTGACACCTCCCAGCCCTGCCTGCCTTCCATCCTCAGGAAAGTAGGATGTTTGTTTCCACCCTGGAGCCAACCTTTATGTTCTCCCACCTCCACGCAGCCTTGAACTGAAAGGACACTCCTAGTGTCCTTTCTCAGAGCTGGCACATGGGGCTGCTTAAGTGCTTTACTTTTTCTTGCCCATGTGTCCCTGCTCATGTCAACCCTCACGCTGCATAATAGCCCAGCACCGTCACCACATTCACCTGGCACCCTGGGCCATGGGGCTATATTGGGTTTTGGCTCTTGCATCTGCTCATGGAGCTGATGCTGTTTCCTTCTGCAAGGGGAGGTGGGTTTTGGCCTGATTCTGCTGGGTGCCCTGGCTTCCAGGCACTCCATGCCAGCGCTTCGTTGGCAGAGGGAGCATGGTCCTTGGTGGGACACGTCCTTGGTGCAGCTGAGAGCTGCCTCTTTGCCCCAGTGCAAGGCAGCATCACCAGCTGCATTGCTCAGAGGCTGATAGAGCATCACTTCCATGGTGGGTGATGCTCTCAGAAGAGGACACCCATGGAGCTTCTGAGGTACCCAAGTGCTGGAGATGTGCTGTGTGCATCCCATGTGCCATCTTCCAGTGTGCGCTCCTGTGACAATCACTTTAGGAAAACAAGGAGTGAATTTATTTTCCAGGAAATGTGAGGTCTGAATATCTCGGCTCTGCAGGTTTCGTTTGCTTGGCTGGTGAGGAGGACAGCTACTCCGTGATCCCTTCCTTCCTGGGGCTCTGCTGGAGCCCATGAGGGGTAAAGGAAGGGGAAAAGTCAGACTCCCTTCACCTCTCACAATTCCACATGCTTCTCTGATTCAGATTGACTAACTGGGCCCATAGACATGTTTTTTCAGTCTTTCCTTCCACTTCAATCACTAGCATAGGTTTTTTAAAGATGATCCATCTCTTCCATCTTCTACCTGATGCCAGTTCATCTGGTGATGCTGGGGAAGCTGCAAGGAAGAGTTAGTATACTCAAGGTTTTCAGGAGGAGTTGGGATGCTCAGGTTTGCTCAGCAGGGAGAGGAGGCACAAGGGCCCTGCTTCAGCTGCCTGCTTGGACCATATATTCCCTGTGTTCTTGAGCTCAGACACATCCTGACTTGGTGTAAGCCAGCTCCCTTGGCCAGGCGCCCAGAGTACCCTCTGGAGACATTGAGATGTGCTGTGCAGCTGAGGTTTCCAGAGCTCACATGGACATCAAGCTGCCTGGGGCTTATCTCTGAGCTCTCTGGTACTCAGATTGTCCCTTGGGGTGGTGGGCACAGAGGGAAGGACCTCTCCTGAGGTGGGCATATTCTGGGGATACTGCTATACAGAGGCCTTCTGGTTTATCCCCCTGCTGGGGATGCCTTTGAGTGCTGCTCTGTATGGGATGGGTTGCTTGTGCCTGAGCTGCTGCTTTCCCCTGCCTTCAAAGCACATCATCCCTCACCAGCATCTTCCTCCCATTGCTGGAGGTGCCGCTCCCTGTGTTTCGGCTATCTGCTAGTGACAGAGTCAAGGTCTCCTACAGATGGAGTGATGCCACTTCTGCTGATGGCCCTGTAGCCTGGAAATAAGCTGCCTGCAGGCAGGCCAAGCTAGCAGAGGGTTTGGTGAGTGAATGTGGGCATGGCATGTGCCTTTCTCTGTGGTCAGGTATGTGCTGGCAGCTCCTAGGGATGCCATCTAGCCCATCCCCAAGGGGAGCAGCCACTTCCACTTGCAGGATGTGATGTTGATTCTGTTGTGCTCAGTGGCTTCCCCAGGCTGCGCAGGTTGCTGTGGGCATCACTTGTAGAGACAAGTGATGGGAATTTCCTGTCCCAGCTGTGTTTGAGATGATTGCAGGTGTGTTGGAAAGGTGTCTTAACCCTACCACAGCAGCCTGTGTGGCGGTGCTTTTGGCACTTGAGGGATAACCGCGGAGCTTTTTCAGCTTGCATAGGATCTGCTGTGGGTTTTCAGAGGTTCCCATCTCTGCTTCACCCATCTCTCTAAAATTAACCATGTAACCTTCCTAAAAATACTCAGAAGGCAGTAGTCCCCGGGGAGCACCAGTGCTGCCTGCGCCCAGTTTCTAGACCAGGTCATCAGAGAGATGAGATCACCTGCCAACCTGTGTCTCAAAGCCCTGGAAAGCCCTTGGCTTTCTCAGTCTCCTGCAGCATATGAGAGGCCAGGTCTGGATCTGAACCTGCCTTTCTGAGCCAGCCAATTTCCCATAGCACCCTCGTCTTCCTTACTGGCTCCTGGCGAGAGCTGATTCCCACCTGCACATTTCTGTGACGTGCGGTGACTGTGCCAGCTTCAGGTTTAATGTGCCGCAGGCAGGAGCATCACCAGCTGCACAGGGTGTTTGGGGAAGGAGGAAGGCCTTTCCCGGGAGCATCCTTAAGCCTCCCCATGGATGTGGGAGGCCCAAGTGAGGAGAAATAGCTGGGCCCTTCCTCTCTTTCCCTTCTTTTTCAGGCATGTGGGAAGAGGGCGGAAAGGGCTCGAGGAGGAGGGAGGGAGCTGAATTTTCCATGAGCAGCTGTCAAAATGTAATCTCCTGCATTGCTCGAGCTAGCAGCTTAGACAGGATAAATTAACAGGGATTTCAGTGGAAAATCCCATGGCCTGGAGGAGGAACAGGCGTTGGGGAGCAGCCCTTTCATCTGCAGGACCAGCCCCTGGCCCCAGTGCCTGCCTGAGCCATAGAGGAATGCTCCGAAGCGCTGGGCTCCACTGTCGGGCATCCCGTGGCCCCACTGGATTTTCCATCTACAACATTCCCCCAGAGGTCACCCGGAGAAGGGGTGAGGGAGCTTGACCCCCTTCCCTGCCTCCCCTTTCCCTGTGGCTCCAGTGAAAGGGGAATTCAAGCGGTTGCTTTTGTAATGCAAATTCTGTTGTGCCGACAGCTGGGGTGCAGGGTGCCCCTGGCCCCAGGGACCTTTCCATGCTGACTCTTTACTCCTGCTCAGACCCAAGAGCCGCATTTTCATCCCTGTCTCCAGCCCCATCTTGTGAAATGCAGAGCCAGGAAAGTGTGCACTTGGCTCAGCCCCCAGACCCATGCAGCAGCCAGCATCCATGTGTGGAGCACGTCACACACATGCTGGGTTTGTGCCCAAGCCCTTCTGTCTGCACAATGTCCCCACGTCCTTGTCACAGGGCCATGGTGGTGCTGGGGGTCCCTGTCCTCCACCAGCTGCCCTGGGAGCACCAAGAAGCATGATGGGTGTTCATGCCGGCTATTTATAACTGTGCTAATACTACCCCAGCCAGAAAAGAGTCCTGGAGACACAGCAACAGCGCGCACCAGAGCCTGCAAAGGGCCCTGCTCTTTGCCTGGCTCCTGCTGCTTCATGCCCTGAACTGGGTGGTTTCATCCAGGACCCTCTCCCTTTGCCCCGGTTGCGCATCTCACTGGATCTCTTTGGATGCTGCCGGAGCCGGTAGATCTGGGGCAGCCGTTTAAAATAACACATTGACACAGAAAAAAAGGGGAGAGGGAGGGGCAAAGAAAACGAGGTCTTCCTGTGTGTTGCACAGGGGACAGTACCTCTCCTCTGCAAATGCCTTGTACTGACACCAAGCTGGCAGCTGGAACACCTTTCCCAAAGGGAGCAGTTCACAGCTGCCCTGTGCCAGGGGCTTGCCACTGGGAGCTGGGCCCCAAAGCTTCTCTGGTGCTGGGAGACCATCCTCCTTCAACCAGGATGGGTTCAGCCGGGGACAGGCGGACTGCCAGGGGAGCTGGGTGACAGGAAAGGTGTCTTGCAAGGGGAGGCTGGTTGGGTCTTGCTGGAGGCAGGCTGGGAGGCTATCTGAGCCCACTCTATAAATACACCAGGCAGATAAACACTTGGGAGGAGGAAAAAACCCCAACTGTTTCAGCTAATGGGCACTGCTGCCACAAGGTATAAACCGGTCAGGAGTAAAATTAGGCTGGAGAGGATGGGGCAGGTTGGGGCTGCTGCCCCTGTGACTCCAGTTGCCAGTATGGCTGTGGTGCAAAAAAGACTGGACTCACAGCAGAAACCCCATGGCAGGGATGTGTCCCTGCAGTGACGCCCTGCCGGGACTGCTCCCTGTCTTAGCAGGTCCCTGGAGAGCCAGTCTCCTGCCATCCATGATTCCTATCCTTTCTGTGCCCTCCCTGGGAATAGCCATCCTCTGTCAGCATCCATGTCCTAGCCTTTCATCCAGGGAGCTGGGAAGTAATCTGTGTTTATCAGTGCTAATAATGAGAGCAATTATCTTGACTGTTTGCATGGTAGAGGTCTGAGCTGCCTACCCTTAAAGCCACCCTTAAAGCCACCCACACTTTCTCCCTTCCAAGAAGCAGAAAATATGCACTCGCCACATCCACGTGATGGCAAACAAGAACCTGATTCATCCTTTGATAATTTGTGTACATTCCTCTCCCTTCCTGAGCAGCCTTTGCATATATATGAAAAAAGCTCTTAAGCAGTGCTGCAGTCAAACCTGATCTGCTTTTAGAAGACAGGTCCTTAAATTACCTTCTCCCTCTCTGCAGGCAGGGAATTGATAGATACTGTGGTGCAAAGCCATGGTGGCAGTGGTGGCACACAAGTTTGGCTGTGGCAGCTCAAGCTCTGCTACGCTGGGCAGTGACAAGCTGCATGGCCTGGAGCAGTGGGACAGCGGGAGTCCTGGGTGGGTGACCTGCAGGGCTGGGTGGAGTTTTGCTCCCTGTGAGTTTGGGGTTTAGTAAACCTGGGTTTGGGGCAGCCTGGCTCAGCAGTGCTGGGATGATGCCATGGCAGACTGCGTGGCTTAAGCTTGTGGCAGCACCGGTGGGATACCCTGGCACGAGCCAGGCTCCATCCTCAAGCCCAAGCACGGATGCAGAGCAGATCTGTCCAGCTTCATCCAAAAGTCCAGGTCACCAGGCAGGGCCAAAGCCAAGCTGGGACACCAGCCTGCAGGGTCCCTTGCTCCTGGAGCTGGTGCCTGGTATTGGAGGGGCGAGCACCCACCTCACTCCTGCCAGAAGCTGGATAAAGCAGCAGTGTGATCTCATGGCTCCAGCCTGTCAGTGCTCTGCTGCAGCGCTACAGCAAAACCTCCTTCCTTGCAGCTCTTCTGGCTCGCTGTGGCAGCAGGGACATCGCTGTCCAGGCACAGAGACGTGCCCCTGCCCTTGCCAGCTGTGGGTGCTTCATGCCCCTGGCTGCTCCTCGCCCTTTAAGGCCCAGCAGCAGCTGATGCCCACGTGTGCTCTGCCTTGGCATGCTCCTTGTGCCCTCTGCGCAGCAGGCACGGGGACGGGCAGCTGTCCCCTTTCTCAGGCGGCTGTCCCCTCACTCGGGTGGCTGTCCCCTCTTCGGTGGCTGTCCCCCATGCTGGCACTGCTGGTGGCTGGCACAGGATGAGCGGGTGCCCCACGGGTACTGCATGGGGTCGGTGCCACCATGCAGGCAACAGGTGAGGTGCTGCCCACTGCCGGGGTGCAGGATGTGGGATGAATCCTTCTGTTTTCCTCACTAAGGGCTCTTTTCTCTGCTCTCCCTCCAGGTTTCAAGTGCCCCATTTGCTCCAAATCGGTGGCTTCTGACGAGATGGAAATGCACTTTATCATGTGTCTGAGCAAACCTCGCCTCTCCTACAACGGTAAGGGCCAGGCTGCACAGTGGACACAGTGTCCTGCTGGCTTGGGATGGTTCTGGGCAGGCTGGAGACACTGCAGGCTGTGCGGGCAGGCGGCTCGGCTAGGCTTGCCAAAGGGCTGTGCTCCAGTGGGATGGTGCAGCTCACAGCCCTGCTCAGCTCTGCTCCCCTGGCATGGCTCAGCCTCACTGCTTGTGCCTTTGAGACCCTTTGGGACCCAGCCCCCTCCCCACGTTGCAGAGTGCTGTGGCCAGAGGGACCCATCTTGGCCAGGTATCCTGCCTGCGGTAGGGGACGTGTGTCCTCCTGAGCTGGCCCTTGGAAGGGTCGTTGCTTTCCTCTCCTCCTCGCTGGCAGTGAAGCTTACTGGGCTGAGCACTGCTCCTGCATCTCCCATCATCTTGATGCTTGCTTGCTACTCTGTGGTGCTTTTTGGAAGCCCCATCCCGGCTGCCTCCGCAGAGGTGGCCGTGGGCTCCCCTCCATCCCAGGAATGGGAATACCACTGCAGTGGACAGTGTCTCACCACTGCCCTCTCCTCCCCTCATAGATGACGTGCTGACCAAGGATGCTGGCGAGTGCGTGATCTGCTTGGAGGAGCTGCTGCAGGGAGACACGATAGCCAGGCTGCCCTGCCTCTGCATCTATCACAAAAGGTACCACACGGGGACCAGGGGACACAGCCAGGTGGATGGCAGGGGGCGTAAGGGGACAGGCCGTAGCTCAGCAGCACAGTGGTGACATGCTTTCCTCTCTGCAGCTGTATAGACTCATGGTTTGAAGTGAACAGATCTTGCCCGGAGCATCCTTCTGATTGACCTGCCGGGTGTGCTTGCTGATTTCTCTCTAAGGTGAGCCTGTGGCAGGCTGGTCAAATTAGACTGGCTATTAGGAAGGAAGAAATTCCTTCTCCCAAAGGGTGGTCAGGCATTGGAACAGGCTGCCCAGGGCAGTAATGGAATCACCGTCCCTGGAAGTGTTCAAAACCCGTGTGGATGAGGTCCTCAGTGACATGGATTAGTGGTGGCATTGGCAGTGCTGGGATAATGATGATCTGATGATCTTAAAGGTCCTTTCCAACCCAGTTGCTCCTCTGATTTTTCTGTGCTGGGCTTAAATCCTGGGCCAGGGGGGAAGGATGGGTTGGATCGGGGTGGGATATGGTAGCCATGGCTCCTGCTTCTCACCTGGGATCATCTCTCTCTGCCTTTGCAGGGCACCTTGCTATACCTGCTGTACCTTCTCTCCCCGTCCTCCCTGTCCCGCCTGGAGTTTTGGGCTGACTTTAAATTCCTCGAGAAGAGAAAAAAATAAAACCCAGAAACTTGAACCCATTTGGGACAACAGTGATTTTTTTTTTTTAATTATTATTATTCTATTATTTTAATTTGTTTTCTTGGGTTTTTTTGATGTTTTTTGTTTGTTTGTTTGTTTTGTTCTGTTTTTTTAAATGAAATGATTTAAAATAAAGAACCATCCAGAAGACAAGTGTGAGACCAGCGGAGCGACCCACTCTCCCCTCCACAGCCGCTGGTCACCAGGAGAGCTCTGCCTGCCAGGGAGGCCCTCGGCCGAAACCCTGCCATGATGTTTGGCCTTTTCACCCCAAAACTAAAGGGGAAACTGCTGGGGGAAAGCAGCCAGCCAAACGGAGCATGCGGCATTCCTCACCGGCAGCCTCCCGCCCGGACCTGCCCGCGGGCTCGGCTTGGTGTTTTTGCACTGACTCAACAGGAATTTTCTCCTCTTTTTCCATCTCCCTTTTGGAGATCTCCAGCCCGGGCCTGGCAGTGTGAGATGGGGATTCTGCCCATGCTGGGAACGGGGACAGTGCTCCCCCCTGCCAAGCCGCAGGGGTCTGTCTATCAAAGTGTTTACAATGAGTAACAAAAAAAAAAAGGGAAAAAAAGAAGAAAAAAAAGAGAAAATGGTAAAAAAGAAGAAAAAAAAAGAAAAAAAAAAAAAACCACCACAACTGAAGCTTCGTGTTGACTGGCGTGTTCTTCGGTTTGAGCTTCCCTACCCCGGTGATGTTTACAGACTGGTCACTCTTCAACTCAGCTATAACCACTCAGAGACTGGAGAGCCGCAGCATCCCACCGCCCCTCTGCCACCTCTCACTGTGCTCCTCTTGCCAAAACTCCTCCTTGCCATCACCCTGGAGTCAAACCCTTGTGAGGAGGGGATGGGTGAAGTCCTCAATGGCCTCTCCCCGGCCACCCCTACCCATAGGGGTGGCTTTGCCAGAGGTGCCAAGATGGAGCCGGTTGCTGGCAGTGACCTCCCCATCCCAGCCCAGCCCAGCCCAGCCCATCCTATCCCATGCCCGTCCCTCCCAGCGCGGCGGGTGTGTTTTTGTTGGTGAGACCTCCCCTGCTGGTGGCAGTGCCCCTGCGGGAAACCTTTCTGTATTTATATATTAAAAACAAGGGGGAAAAAACAAAACCTTCAAAGAGTTCAGAGCCTGGGGGGAGCTTCCTTCATTAGTCAAGGTGTTTTGATATGGTATTAAAACAATGTTCAATAAAATAGTCACTGTTATTTTATTTCACTGGCTTTCTTGATGAAGCAGAGTGTGGTGGCACCCCTTCCCTGTCTCCACCCCTACAACACAGCCTGGGCAGCTGTCAGTCTCACAAAGCCCCACAGCACTCGGGGAGGGGTTAAAGTGGGACCCCACCAGTCCTCCACCCAACGGGTATGCACTGCTTAGGGCAGAGAACCCCTGAGGATGGGCTTGGGTGTCCTGTCCCCCAAAAAAATATCACAGTGCATGGAGGCTGGGGGTGCAAAGGAGTTTATTGGGGGTCCTTGACCCACAAGGATGGGGGATTTTGGGAAACATAACTGGCATCAGCCCGGTGCTGGTGCCACCGTCAGAGCACCTTGCCAGGGTTCATGAGGTTGTGGGGGTCCAGCGCAGCCTTGATGCTGCGCAGGGTGTCCAGCCCCTCTTGTCCCAGCTCCTCCAGCAGCAGTGCTCGTTTGCCCAGACCCACGCCATGCTCCCCAGTGCAGGTCCCCCCTGCTGCCAGCGCCCGCCTGCAGGATGATAAGGTCAGGGGATAGGGAAGTCCATATCTCCATCCCCGTCCCCCTGGAGCGTCCCCATCCATACCTGCCCAGGCGCTCAGTGAAGGCATGGACTCGCTGCGCCTCATCCTCATCCTGGGTGTTGAAGACAAGGATGCAGTGGAAGTTGCCATCACCCACGTGTCCCACCATGGGGCCTGCAGGGGACTGTGGGTCAGGTGGGGTACAGTGGGGAGGACAGCAGTCCCCCAGCTGACACCCCCCCCCGCCCCACTGACCAGTGAGGCCGGAGTCCTGCAGGTCCCTCTTGGTCTCCACCACCACGTTGGGCAGGCGGGAGATGGGCACGCAGACATCAGTGGAGTAGCCCTGGGCAGAGCAGGATACAGCAGTGGCACCACAGCTCCACAGGGCACTGTGCCCCAGGGCAGAGCAGTGGCACCACAAATCCATGAAGGGCTGTCCCCCAGGGCAGAGCAATGGCACCACAGCTCCACAGGGCGCTGGTGCCACTGTCCCCATCCCCGTCCCTCACCTGACAGCCGGGCCGCAGTGCCAGGGCTGCGTACCAGGCGCGGTGACGCATGGCCCAGAGGTGCTCACGTTCTTCCAGCTCCTCCGCCCAGGCCAGGCTGGAGCCGCCGTTCAGACGCACGATCTCCTCTGCCAGGAGCACTAGGATGAGGTGGATGGGACACGCAGCACCCCCAGGAACCCCAGTCCCCACCCCAGGTATCCACCCCACACCCTGGGACATCCATGATCCCCCAGTCCCCTGCCTCAGGGCCTCCCAGCAGACCCCTGCCTGAGGGGGTCTGTACCCATCCTTCACCTTGGAACTCCCCAGTCTCCATCCTGGACACCTATCCCTATTTCCCCTGTCACTGGTCCTGGGAACCTGTCCCTCTCCTCAGGAAAGCCCAGGTCCCCTGTCCACAGCCCTGGGACAGCGGACCACATCCATGGGACCCCCCAGAACCCCAGTCCTAGGCTCCAGGCACTCTCACCCTGACGACACCAAAGTTCCCCAATCCCTGGCCCTGGGCAACCATTTCTTGCCTCAGGATGTACCTGGCTCCCCATCCCAGGTAGTGGACACTGTCACTTGCCCCAGAGCCACGCCACTGCCACCCAACACTGTCCTTCACGCCAGGACATCCCTGGTTCCCCATCGTCCCTGGGCACCTGTGCCCACCATGGCCCTCAGCCCCAGTCCCTCTGTCACCAGGGCCACCCCAGCCCCATCCCACACTGGTGGAGCCTACCTGTCTGCTGCTGCTGCTCAGCCAGGCCATGCCGGGAGCCATGGAGCTCCAGGAGCAGTGTAGGGGCCACTGGCAGCTCCATATTGCTGAAGCGGCCACAGGCACCTGCCATGACCTCGTCCAGGAACTCTGATCAGAAGAAGACCGCATGACCCCTGCCATGAGCACCCAGACCCCCAGCCCAAGTGCCAGACCCTTCCCCTGGCACCCACCAATGCGTGCCACAGGCACAGCAGCCTGCAGGACCTGAACGGTGCAGTCCACGGCCGCCTGCACAGTGGGGAAGGCAGTGGCGGCGGCGGCGCTGGCCTCGGGCAGTGGGTGCAGGCGCAGCGTGGCCAGTGTGAGGAAGCCCAGGGTGCCCTCGGAGCCCACGAACAATGAGGTCAGATCATAGCCGGCCGCCCGCTTCCTGTGTTGGGCTAGTGAGCGGGTGCTGGTACAGCCCGCACCCAGCCCGAACCCCCCCGTGCCCACCTGGGCTGGCGCCCAGCGCCTGCGGTGTGCAACAGGCGCCCGTCTGGCAGTACCACGCGCAGGTTCAGCACATTGGGGCGCATGGTGCCGTACCGCACTGCGTTGGTGCCTGAGGCGCCCGTAGCTGCCATGCCGCACAGCGAGGCGTCCGCGCCGGGGTCTGCAGATGAGATGGTGTGGAATGGAGATGGGATAGGCAGCTGGCATGGGGACAGGGCCATAGGAAGTCCCCATGAGACCCTGTTCTCTGCTCAGCCCTGTGCACCCCTGGTACTATCGGGACCTCGTGAGATCATGGCACCCACTCCCACATGGACACCCCTGGAACCACAGCACCTCAGTGGTGAACCCCAGCACCTTTGTGATCACAGCACACCCATGGGCACTCCCAGCACCCCAGTGCCACCACCCCACCCCAGACACCCCCTTGTCTGTTCCCCAGTACCCACGGTACCGACAGGGAACCAGAGCCCAGTGCCACGCAGGTAGCTGTTGAGGGCCTTGCGAGTGACGCCAGGCTCCACCGACACCGAGAAGTCCTCTAGGCTCAGCTCCATGATGGCGTCCATGTGGCTCAGGTCAAAGCAGACACCGCCCTGCCATGGGGCACCGCAGGGGCTGGGCACAGTGGCACTGGCAGCCCTGGGCAGGGACCGGGCAGGGGTCTGGGGGATCTGTACCTGCACAGCATTGACGCCACCCTCCAGGCCCGTGCCAGTGCCAAAGGGCACCATAGGCACACGGTAGTGGTAGCAGAGTGCAGCCAGCTCCTGGACCTGCCCCACTGCGTGCGGCCACACCACGGCATCTGGGGGGGCACAGCTGGGGACAGGAGCATTGCTGCCACCGGCCCCCCTCCACAACCCTCACCCCATAGCCTTTCCTCCTCTCCCCAGCCTCCTCCTCGTGTTCCTTCTTCCTTGCTCCAGACCCTTCCCCCCCATTGCTCTTCCCCTCCAAGGACCCTCTCCCAGTCCAGACCCTTCCCTCCCGCATGCCCATGTCTCTCTCCATGACCCTTCCCCAACCCAGATCCTTCCTCTCCCCAGTCCCTTCCTCTCCCATGCCCACAGCCTAGCCCCTTCCCCTTCCCCTCCCGATGACCCTTCCCACATCCACAGGACTCTTCTTACCCCCAGACCCTTTCCCTCCCCATGGCTCTTCCCCTCTCCCAAGCCCCTTTCCCTCCCCAACCCTCTCCCGCGGTGCCGGCCCAGGTACCTACACGTGCATGGACTCGTCATGCCCGTGCTGCTCCCGCACCGCCATGGCCGTGGAGACGTTGGGGGTCCCCACCACAGCCCTCAGGGCCTCTACGAAGTCTGGGGGCAGCGAGGACTGCGGGGGGGAAACGAGGGTCCGACCTGGGGGCCATGGGCCCGGGACCTCCACCCACAGCCGAGGGCAGCGCGGTCACACCGGGATCCCCGTCCGGCCGTGCCCCATGGGACCCCCAAGCCCTTGCTCGGCCCCACCTTGGAGCAGTAGCTCCGGAGGCCCAGGGCCCGCCCCAGCCCCAGCCCGCGCCACAGGGACATGGCGGCTTCGGCCACGACAGAAGCGAGACCGAAGTGCGGCCAGAGAAGGACGAGAGAAAGAGGGGAATGGAGCCCTTGCCCCGCCCTTCCCGCCTCCGCCGCCGCCACCGCCTCCGCCGCGTTAAGGCGGCTCCGGGCGACGGCTCAGCAGCGCCGCTGCACGGGTCCCTCCCTCCCTGTGAGGCTCAGCCTCCCGCACCTGCGCTGCCCACAGCGGCAGCGCCGGGTGTCTCCGCAGCTGCTCGGGCCTCCGGGTGCCTGGACAAGACCGCCGGACCCCAGCCCCCATTCCCGCCGGAGGCGCCTCCCCGCAGGGCACGGGGGACCCCACAGGGACCGATGGGGCTCCTGAGGAATCGTCCTGCGTGTCCCGGGCTGTCAGCCTCTGGGGCAAAGAGAGCAGGGGCACTGCCGGGACTCAAGGGCACCCAGGGAGGAGGAACGAGCACCAAGCCCAGGGGCAGAGGGGTGCAGGGTCACCTCAGAAACCAAGGTCACCCTGGGGACGGAGGGCGCTGTCCCGGTTTCGGTTGGGATAGAGTCAGTTTTCTTCCCGGTAGCTAATACAGTCAATGGATGTGAGCCGAGGGGCGGGACACCCGAGCAGCCGCAGGACACTCGGTGCGCTGGGTGTGGGCAGAGCAGGACAGGGGCGGGATCCGGGGGATCCTCGGGAGGCCCCCGCCGGGAGCAAGGACCTTTGGCCCGGGTGCGGGAGGCGGGGGAGGATCCAGGCAGGAGGGAGGGACCCGTGTTGCGGGGCTCCTACCTCGTCAGCCGGAGCCACCTTAACGCGGCGGAGGCGGGGACAGCAGGGGCAGGGGCTGGGCAGCGCCCCGCTCCGATCCCGCTCCGGCTAAGCTCCTGTCGCGGTTCAACCCCGCTGCGGGCCCTGTCCTGTTCTGGCCGAAGCCGCCATGTCCCTGCAGCACGTCCCTGGGGCACGGCGGGACGGGGTGTCCGCTGTGACCGCGCTGCCCTCGGCTGTGGGTCTCGGGCCCATGCCCCATGTTGAACCCTCCCGTCCCCCTCTGCCCTGATGAAGGCCCTTGCTCCCACCCCTTCTCCGGCAGTTTCTGCTGCCCCCTCTTCGCAGAGCCCCTGAGGAGCGCCGTCAGGGCCCCAGCTCTCTCAGGGTGCCTGGGCCCGGGACTCCCGGGGCAAAGATCGGGGCAGGTCTGGTCTGCGGAAGGGCCATGCGCATACAGAGGGGAAGGGTCTGGGCTGGAGACGGTCTGCGGACGGGCCGTGGGTGGAAGGGCCTGGGGAGAGGAAGAAAGGACATGGTGGCGAGGCTGTGGGGCACCAGGCTCTGGTTCCCCGTCAGTACTGTGGTGCATCAGGGGTGCCACGGACTGGGGGTGCTATAGTCTATGGGGTCCTCTTGTGTGTGTCATGGTCCCTTGGGGTGCTGGGCTCTCCATGGTTCCAGGGGCACACCAAAGTCCCACCTCCTGCCTGCAGATGCCTCCCTGTGCAGCATGGCAGCCATGGGCCCCTCAGCCACCAACACAGTGCGCTACTGCACCATGCTAGGTGCAGCATCCCTGGAGACATTCAAGGCCAGGCTGGGTGTGGTTCTGAGCAACCTAATCCAGTCGAAGATGTCCATGCTCACTGCAGGGGTGTTGGACCAGATGAGCTTTGAAGGTCCCTTCCAACCCAGATTATTCTGTGATTCTGTGGCCTAACATGCAATGTGGCGCTGCTAGAGGAGCACCAGCCGCATGCAGGAAGGGAGTATCCAGCTACAACCTGACCCTGCTCTTTGCAGGCTCCAGGGACATCCTGGGCTTCCTCACAGAAGTCACACTGCCCCTGCACCCATTGCCTGAGGCCACTGCCACCTTCATAATCATAGAATAGTTTGGGTTGCAAAAGACTTTCAATGTCCTGCATTCAAGACCATACCAAACCCACCCCACAAGCCCATGAGCCCCAGTAAGACGCTCTGAGATACTCCCAGTGCCAGCAGCAGCCCCTTGGAGTCAGGGCTGGGTGGCCCCACCATCCCCACTCATTTTCACCCCTAACCTTCTCATCCTCTTTCCTTTGTACCCATAGCCTCTATGTGCTATCATCTCTTTTGGGGGGACGTCCTAGCCTTCCCAATGGGCTCTCTTCACACAGCAGGCAAACACAGATACCAAAGAGATGGGGGGTTCCTAGGCAAATCTTTATGGTGTTGGGGGCTAGGGGGCTGAGTTCTGGGGGGCTGTGACTCCATAGCTCTGGGAACCAGCATTCAAAAGGCACCAATTTTGGTTTGCGTTTCGGTTACAGCTCATACAGGAGTTAAAACCCAAGAAGATACAGGTCAGACCCTTCCTGCCCCAGGCCCCCTATAATCCCCTTATTCCCCTGGGAACACTTATCCAGAGCCTCTGGCACATAGTACAACCTGTCCCTGCCCCACCACATATGGTGGCTTGCACAGCATTAAAAGTCTGGCTGTTGGAGACCACTTAGGAGGCCCCCCAGCAGTGGAGTGGCCAACAGCATCATCCCAACTTGCCAGACACATCCCCATGCTGATTAAACAGGGACACAGCCCCATGGCCTTCAGGCTGCTGGTTTTGTAAGGAGAGAGGACAGCAGGGATGAGTGGGTATAAATCCACCCCCCAGCTTTGCTTCATTAAGGGCATGGCTCTAAAACCAATCCTGGCCTCTGGCCAGAGGGAAGAAAAAAAGGAAAGGGGATAATGGCTGCAGCCCCTCACCCCTCTAACAGCAGAGCCCCAGACCCCCGGTGCACATGGGGAGTCCCTATGTACAAATCCACTTACACCAGGCAGAGAGGGATCTCATGGAGGGGATGTGTGTTGGGGGGAACAGGGTGGGGGCTACGGGGATAGCAGCCCTGTGCCATCACATGGCTGCCAGCTGGCCCAGCACCATCCTGAACTGCTGTGTGCTATTGGCAAGGTCCTTGACACGCTCCACCATGTCCTTAGAGGCAGCCGGAGAAGGGTAATGGAGGGCGGCTGCCTTGGTGGTCACCACGATCTCCTTCAGCATCTCGCAGAGGAGGTTGCTGTAGTGCATCACCTTGTGCTGGACATCCTGTGCCTTGGCCTGGCGGGACAGGGTATCCCCAATGAAGACAAGCTTGTGAGCACTGAGGATGATGAACTTGCTGTGGGCCACAAAGATCTTGGGAGGTTGGTTGGTGCTGACAGCAGTGAAGAAGGCATCAACAGCATTGGTGAGCGTGGTGAGGTTGGCCTCGCACTGCTCCAGGTAGAAGAGGAGGAGCTGGCGATCGGCGGGACACAGGGCACCCCGTGCTGGGCCATAGTGCTGGGGAGGGCTCCAGTTGGACAGATCGTTGTCAATGGGGCGTGTCACCTCCTGCTCCAGCCGTTCAAACTGCTTCAGCTATGGGAGGGACAGGCATAAGGCAGAGCAGCCATCAAGGAAGTGCCTGATCCCCTGCCTGGAGCCAAGGGCAAGGCTAGCAGTGGCCACCAGCTCTGGGTGACAGCTGTGCCACAGGGGACACAGCAAGGGACAGTGCCAGCCCCAGGACTGCTGTGCCAGGCTCCTCTCTCCTCCACAGCTCTGGCACAGGAGGTGAGCCAGAACCCACCATGGGGACAGCCATGCAAGAGGGGACCATGGTCCAGGCCAGGGGCAGGGGGTACAAGGGGAGCAGGACCCAAGGACCTTGCCTACCACAAGAGCTGTGCCCAGCACTGTACACCCGTCCCATTACCTGTTGGTGCTCCAGCTGGTCCTTGCTCTGCCGGATGATGTTGCCTTTCTCCAGCAGCTCTTTCTGGGTCTTCTCAAACTCCTCCTTGCCCTGCAGAGAACGAATAGGCATGACATGGGGGTCACCAACACCAGCCTTGCTAAGATGAACCCCTTCCCTGCCCTGAGATACCCCTGGTCTCCCTAGTGCTCAAGCCATAGAGTAAAATCCAGGTGTGGGCAGAAGAAGTACTGTGGTGGTCAGAACTGTCTGATCCTCCCAGTTCCAGGGACCACTGGCAGAGAATCCACCCTTGGGGAGCAGCTCCGCTATCTGCACTCACCTGGAGATGGACATAGTCATAATCCTCCATCCAGCCGCTCTCGCTGTTCTCATAAGGCCCGTCGGGTGACTCCTGGGCCAGCAGCTTGGGTGGGGAGGGCAGGGGCCGCGACTGAATGCTGCTGGCCTTGTCGGAAGGGTGAGGGGGCCCATGGCTGCCACTCTCCGCCGCTGGCTTTGCCCGTTTGAAGAGGAGAGAGGCATTGCCATGCAGGAAGGAGGCCAACTGCTTGGTGTCATCAGGAATGCCGCGTGAGTGCATGACAAAGTGCTCCAAGTCATCCGTGCCCGGCTTGCCACCGGCCAGGGCGCTTGAGGCCCAGTGGCAAGCGTCCAGCGCTTGGCCATGCCGTGCCAGGGCCTGGTAGACCTCCTCCATCTTCTGCAGCTGCTTGCTAAGCTTGGTGTAGAGGGATCGGTCAGAGGCCTGGGCAGCATTGCCCACTGCCCCCCGCGCAAACTCCAGCAGGTCCCGGAGGGCTATCCGGACACCCTCAGCTGCCCCACGGATGCTGGCGGCATTGGCCTCCATGTGTTCGGGGCTGCGCCAGTTGGCACTGATGAAGGACATGAGGTAGGAGACGGCGCCGCCAACACCATGCTGGAGCTTGGCCAGCGTCTCCATGGCGGCATCCAAGTCCAGGGAGAACTCCTTGCCGGCTCCCTTGGCCGGCTCCTTCATGGGAACCACATCCAGCGAGGACGTGGAGATGTTGCTGCGGGTACTGCCTGTGCTGGAGGCTGAGAGCCGCTTGGCATCGGCACCCTTGGCCTCACGATCCACTTGTGGTGGGACATCATAGATGTACTCGCCCTCTGTGACCAGGGAGCCCTTGCCCGGGGCATGCAGGTCCCGGGGCACATCATATACCTCCTGGGAGAAGGCTGACCCACCCAGCTTCTTGAGGCTGGGGGGCACATCATAGATCTCGTGGGAGAGTGGCGGATCAGGGGCACCTTTCCCAGCCGCCGGTGGCACATCATAGACATCCTCTGGCAAATAGGGCTCCTGCTGGGCTAGGAAAGGGTGGCGAGAGGGCTCAAAGGCTTTTTGCTTGGCAAAGGCAGGGGGCACATCATAGGTCTCCTCCCGCGCCGGGCCATCAGGCACATCCTTGCTCACAGAGGGTGGCACATCATACACCTGCAAGGGCAGCAGCAGGCACCATCAGTATCAAGGGCAGAGCCAGCCTGGGTCACACAGGGACATGAGCACATGCTGTGCTGTGCTGAGGTGCACATCAGTGCCAGCTCCATGGATGCTAGACAGTGCTGGGTGAGCACCAACATGGAGCCATGCCCCCAGGGATGCCTCTACCCCAGGGAGTCTGGCACAACCCTGTCACAGCACCCCACACTCTCACGTCCCCTTTGGGGTGGGAATCAAAAAGTCCTAGAGCAGGCCAGGATGGAAGAGACCTTCAAAGAGCATCCAGTTCAACCGCATCCCCTAGATGAGATTACCTAGAGCCCTGTCCCCTCACAGTGCTGCTTCTTATTCAGAGAAGCTGAGATGTCCTCAGCAGCACTTACAGTTTGGTGCAGGCTCTTCTCCACGCTGGGGGGCACATCATAGATCTCCTGCCCTGGGTCCTGCCCATTGGGACCCTTCACTGCCATAGGTGGGGTGTCATAGACCTGGAGGGGTGGGACACAGAACTGCGTGTTAGGGATGGTGTGAGCACCCAGCTCCTCCCAGGGACCACTGGGAAGGACAGAGGTGCCCAAAACAGCACCAAGGCTCATGACATGCCCAGCTTTGAGTGCCATGCTGTGACAGAGCATCTCCCTGCCCCCTGACCAGCCTCACCTCCTGGCTGAACTGGCTTGGGACACCCCCTCGAACAGGTGGCACGTCATAGATCTCCTGGGAGCCTGTGGAGAGGAGGTGACGAGGGAAATCGTACTCATCCTGCTCGCCCTTGGGGGAGTCATAGACGTACACTTGCCCCACACGGGTGGGCACCAGCACCTGCAAGAGGGAAAGGGATGAGGTGGGACCACCGACCATCCCCAGCTTGCCTTCCCACCCCACATCACCCCTCCAAAACACAGCAATGAGGCTGGAAAGATGGGTGCTGGGATTGTCTGGCACCAGTAAACCGGTGCCCACGGGAGGGCGCTGCCTGGCCAGGCTGCACCGCCAGGACCGGGATGATCTCACCGGTTATTTATAGCGGCGAGCCTCGGTGAGAGACAAAGCCCAGCGGCGGCACGGCCGCAGTGTGCGGGAGGGAATGGTTGGCTGGGCACCGAGCCGCGGCCAGGGACCTGCCAGCGCCCGGCGGGTACAGCAGGTCCCTGCCCATGGCTCAGCACCTCTCACCTTGCTGCACCACGGGGACACAACAGCAGTACAGAACCAAACCCAGAGGATCACAGCACCCTGGGGCAAGAAGGGCTGAGCCACTACCAGAGATGCCGGGCTTGTCCTCCCCGTAGAATGCTCCCCATGCACTGGCAGTGATTTGGCAGCCCCACCACCCCTCATCGGCCATTTCCTAAGGGGTTTAGTCAGGGCAGCATTCCTGAAAAACACGATGATGAAAACACCTTGCTCCTCTTCCCCAGAATGATGTGCCTGGAAAGGGGCAGAGCCAGGAAGAGCCCAGTGTACAGGATGCAGCCGCTAGGCTGACCTGGACATGGTCTCTATGCTGGGGACAGGCTGGTGGCTCACACTTGCCTTGCCAGTAAGCCCAACTGGCAAGCAATGGCAGGACCCTTGGCTTGGCTGAGACATGCTGGCACTGGCTGCCTGCCCCTGCCCAAGCTCCCAAGGAGGAAGGAGACATCACAGTGCCATATCGGGTATTATAGCCACCTCCATAGCTGCGGGATCTGGCCAAGGGGCATTTCCAAGCAGCTCTTGGGTTACCAGCAGCCTATGCCTGTACCAGACACTGGCAGAGCCCATACTAAAGACGAAGAGGAGCTGAGTGCCAAAAGCTGTGTCAGCCCCCAGTTGGGTAGACCACACTAACCTGAGCACCTCAGCTAGCACAGGATCCCCCACAGCACACCCGCTCCTGCCTGTGTTGTAGGCAAGGATGCCCACACACTCCCTGTGATGGGCAAAAGGACTGCCTGCTCCCGAAGGTGGTGGTGGGCAAGTAAGAGCCCTGTAGCCCTATCACCCACTTGCCGCCATGGACCACAGAGAGCCCCACAATCATGCTACCACCCCCATTTCCCCCATCCTACCTTTCCTTGGGGCTTGTGCCCTTCCCAGCTCCTCATGTCCAATGATGGCGGTACCTGGTAGATGTCTTGAGCCTGACTGGCTGAGGGGGGAACCTGGTAGACATCCTGAGGAGGGCTGGCAGAACCCCCAGGGTACGCCTCTGCTGCTTGGCCCAGTGAGGGGGGCACCTGGTAGATCTCCTGTCCGGGGCTGGGGAAGGCATGGGGAGGTGTCTGCTTTGGGTATGTGGGCGGCTGCTTAGCTGGGGCAGGTGGAAACTGTCCAGTGGGTGCCGAGCCTGGGTACAAACCCTGCTGTCCCTTGCTGGGGACTGGCATCAGGTAGACATTGTCCCCTTGGGGGGCATAAGCAGGGTGCATGGGTGTGTACTGAGAGGCAGGTGACAGCGGGGTGAAGCCCCCTTGGTGGTGGTAAGGCAGAGACAACTGGGACACTGATGACTGCGGTGGTGCCGGTCCCTGAGCAGGACCAGGCACTTGCTGCTGCTGCTGCTTCTTGTCGTACATCCCCACCAGGATCTTGAGGCGGTTCCCAGGGACGATGCCCTGCCGGCCGTGGAGCGAGCAGAGCCACCAGCCATCCAGTCCTTGTGTGTTTCGCTCCAGCACCGTCATGATGTCGCCCTTGCGGAAGGAGAGCTCGTCCGGGGACTCGGCCACGTTGTCGTACAGCGCCTTGGCCAGCACGTTCTGCAAGAGAGCCCCGCGTCGGGGCGGTGAGCCGCGGGGAGTCATCGCAGCAGACCCAGCACCAGGACGGAGCCCCGAGGGCTCTGCTGAGTAGGTCGCACCGGCTGGAGCTCTCTGCTCCAGCCGCCTTTTCCTTCCCGGCTGGAGTTCAACTCACCCTTCCCAGAGGTGGTGCTGGGAAGGGGACGGGCCCCTCCACCTCCCCGGTGTCGGGGGGGGCCCTCCTCCGCTTCTCCCTCCCCTTCCCGCCGCCGCCGGGGAGGAAGTGCCATGGCGGTGAGTCAGCCGCGGCCATCCCCACGCCAGCCGCCACCGGGCCCCTTCCGCCACGGCCACCCTCATGGCGGACACGGGCCGTGCAGCCGCGGCGTGCCCGAGACACGGCACAGAGCCCTCTGGCCTCAGCCCGTGCCACGGCGGCAGCGAAGGCCGCGGCCTGCCCCAGGATGGCGAGACCGGTCCGGCCGGCTCCCTCCCCGCCCCGCGGGCCTCGCCTGCCGCCCAGCTCCCTCGCTGCCCCGGTAGGGAGGCCCGTAGCCCCGGTGGGGTATCCCCGTGGGGCCCCAAGCGGACAAGGCCTCCCCGCCCCGGCGGGGTAGGGCAAGGTCACCAGAGGGGGGCTCGGCCTCTCCGAGGAGGGGAGGGGGCCCTGCCCGGGCTCTGGAGGCGGAACGCGGCCTCTCCCGAGCTCCGCCGCTCCGGGGCCCCCCGTGAGCCCTCACCCCCGTGCTCCGTGAGGAGCGCCCCCCGCCCCGGCTGTCCCGCCCGCGGGCCGCTCACCAGGTAGTTCATCTTCCCGCGGGGCCGTGCGGCCCTAGCGCCGGGCGGCCGAGGGCCAGGGCCGGGGCCGGGCCGGGCTCGGCGGGGCGGGCGGGCGGCGCGGCGGCAGCGGCGGTGCCGGAGGGATCATTATAGCGCTTGCCCGCCCTGGCCCGGCGGCACCGCCCGCGCCCATTGGCTGAGCCCGCCCCGCGGGGGCGGGGTTTGGTGGGGAGGGGCGGGGCGGGCACTGGGACTGGGCTCGGTACCGGCGGTGGGGGGGAAGCGGGGCCGGGACCGCTGCCGGGACCAGGAGAGAGGGGACTGGGAGCGGGACCGAAACCAGAACCAGGGTGGGGACGGGACCGGCAGCGGGGGCGTGCCGCCGTGCAGCCAGGGTGCAGAGCGGGCGCGGTGGCGCGCGCTGCTGGTGTGCAATGCGTGTGCGCTGGGGGTGTAACGGACGTACGCGGGCATGTGACAGGAGGGTGCGCTGGGGGGTTGCATGCGTGTAACGGGTTCGGAGCACGTGCCTGTGTGTGTAAGGGGTGTGTAGCAGGGGAGGTGTGTGTGAAAAGTGTGCAACAGGCGGATGTGTAACGGGTGGTGTGGGCAGGCGGTGGGTGTTAACCAGCACAGGAGTACCAGGTGGGTGCAAGGGGAAGGTAATGGGTGTGTGTAGGTACAATGGGTGCATAAGGCAGGGGGTGATGTGTGCAGTGGCGGGGGGTGTGTGTACATGTGTGCAAGGGCTTTCCCTCACTCAGCTGCACGTCCCACCGCAGCCCAGTTGCTGCTGCGGGGTGATGGTCCATTGTGGCACAGCATGGCACACCGGGCAGTGCGGTGTACATGACACGGTGCAGCACACGAGACGCACGATGGCACATGGCACACTGCAGCATCCAGCATGCTCCGCATCCGGCCTGTTCCAACAGCCCAGGCACGTGGCCCAAGGGCGCCCTGGCAGCCAGGCTTGATGCTGCCCCATATGAACTGGAGCTCTGCTGCTGGCATGTGCATGGAACCAGGAGCGGGCTAGGAGGGCAGCTGCAGGGCGAGCAGGGAGCTCGTGGGAGGCACGTGTCTGAGCTGCAGCAGTGTGAGCTGCGGGAGGTGTGAGCTGCACGGGCACAGACAAGATGCAGGACACGTAGGAGCTGCAGTGGAGGCACAGGACCCGTGTGACATGCACAGACCTGCACAAGCTGCAGGCACACACGTGGCCCAGCACAGAAGCGTGCAAGTGCTGAGTGTGCACAGGCAGCAAGGAGCATGGGACCTCATGTGTGTGTGCCCAGAGCTGGGGGGGGGAGATCTGGGGGTGCCTAGTGAAGGTGCAAGGCCTGTGCACATGCAGAGAGCCAAGGGGAGGCACATGGGGGTGCCCAGCAGCCATGCGGGTGCACACAGGAGCTCCAGCGCTGCAGGGCCATGGAGCAAGCAGTGCGTGCTGAGGCAGGCCAGGAATGCACCTCCACCCATGCAGATGCTCCTGCCGTGGCATTCCCTCGCATTCCCTCTCATTCCCTCTCGGCTGTGTTCACCTCAGGGGTTACCTTTGGGTTGCACCAGTGTGCTGCAGCGGAGCTGAGGCCACACTGCAAATACGTGCACCACCACAGAAAGCAAAGCTTGTTCTGCTCCCCGAGAGCCACCACCACTATCCCCTGGCACCAGCAACCTCCCCGTACCATCCCCTGCTTGGAGGCGGGATCCCCAGTGCTGGCAGAAGGGGATATCGAGGCATAGCTGGGGGTAGGAGATATCTGGCACAGGGGCTGCGGTCACACCACAAACCACAGCCACCCCGGCAGCGCAGCCAGAGGACTGTGGTTTCCTCCTGCCAGTGGCAGCAGTGACAGTGCAGGGAATGAGCCCCGTGGGCAGCCCTGGGATGGGCTCCGAGCTCCACAGCTGATCGCACGAGGCCACAGTGTGTTTGCTTCAGAGCCCTCGAGCCTGGTGAGGTTCTGCTGGGCCAGTGGCAAGGGTGTCTCTTGGAATCCCTGGGATGATCCTGCCACTGCATGGCTTCAGGTGGGTGCTGAGGAGCCACAAGCTCCTTGCTTTGGTATTTAAAAGCAGCAGGGATTTTATTTCCCACCCTCCTTGTGAAGGGATCAAAGCATCCCCTGTCAATTCTCAATACTGGCTATTTTAGGTGCATTGGAGCCAAATGCATCTGCTGGCAACAGCTCCTGCACCCCCCTGCTTCTGCAGCCGAGCACCCGGTGGATGACAGGCACCAACAGGCCTCCCTGTGGCTTCTCCAACCTCTAAGAAAATGAAATGCCAGAAGAGGATCAGAAGTGGAGCATTACAGGGGACCCGTGGCGCTGAGGATGCTCAAAGCTGGGTTGCTGCTGCTGTTGGTTGCTGGCAGTGGGGTACAGTGAGGGCCTCACACTGTGATTCAGGTGGATGCAGGGTTGGGGGTTTTGGGATGGATCCTGCTTGGGATGCAGGTTGGCCCAGCAACGGTTGCTATGGAAGACACTTCAGTGGCAAAATTTCCAGCCATATTCATGTGTCCGTCACTGTCTCTGGGAGTGTTCTTGATGTCCAGCGAGTCAGCTCTGCACCAGGCAGGCTGCTGCTGTTGTTCCTGTGACTAGCCTGGCTTTTCCTGGCATGGAAATGTGTTGGAGGACTGCAAAGTGGAGGTTAAGGGGCGCACAGTGGGCATGCATGGGATGGGGGGAGCAGGTGAGTGGTGCTGTGCCAGGTTAATTGGCTAACTGGTGATTAATGCCCCATCGACCCTGCTATGCCCCAACCACCAAGGTGGGATGGTGTTGCAGTGATCCCACACCTGGGGCACAGCTCTGGTACAGTGGGACATCCTTGGTAAGGGGGCACACTGGGAGAGCTGGAGCCATCCCCAGTGGGAAACAGAGGCTTTGGATGGAGCTGCCTGCTCCTGCCTGCAGCACTTGCCTGCAGCCCTGCCAGGGCTGTGCTTCAGAAAGCTGCCTCCCACCTCCTGGAGCAGCAATAGGATTACATGGGACTGAGTCTCCTAGCAATGAACGGAGAAATAAATCCTGTAAGGCAGGACAGGATTTATTAGCTTTCAATATTCTGGAAATAATGAGGACATTTCTCTTGGCTTGTATTATCACGGGACCCAATAGGATCACAATAAGGATTTATCCCCACACCTCACGATAGTGCTGGGTTGGTTTTAAGCTGCAGAGGAGACTGCTCGCCTTTCCAGGGAGCAGGGTGCTGGGAACAGGACAGCAGGGCACTCCCCCATCTCCTGAAAAGCTGAGGCGGAGCGTGGGCCTCTGGCTGCCCCAGCAGTAGCGGCTCTGTTCATCTCCCTGTTCATCCCTCAGCCAGGGCTTGGCTGTGCCACCGCTGCGGGCTGACCTTCAAACACCAGTGCCAGCACGCACCAGTGTGTGAGGACGCCCTGAATGGGGATCTTCAGATGGGTGGGAGACCCACAAACCACCCCATTGCTCCTCATTAGTCCTGAACCCACCACAGCCACGCTGGGCTACTGGATCACATATTGCTGCTGGGAAAAGAGGTGGGAGAAGCTGAAAGCAGCAGCTTGGGGAAGAGGATGTCATGCCCACAGCTTCATCAGCCCTTCCCAGCACCAGGTCCCCATAGGGAACTGCTGCCCCACAGCAGGGTGATGCCTCCTGGGGCCAGTCACACTTTGCCCCATGGCAGCCTGGCCAGCCCAGAATCGCATCACAGGCCTAGGGATGGCCTGGCAGGGTCCCATGGGATGCACCTTGAGATCCAGACGTGCTCCTGCATCCCTACCACCTCAGCAGCTGTAAATGGGCGCCACTACCTGCCCTGTAGCAGGCTCCCCTGGGCAGCCTCCCCAGACCCCACTGAATTGCTTCATAACGGTTTCATTGCTGCTCAGGAGCATGGCCCCCAACCAATGGGGCACACAGACACAATCACTGCCTTGTCTGGGGCCCAGTCACACAAGGGGCCCCTTCAGGCAGGCAGGGAAGGGGGAGCTCCTCGGGGCGCGGTGATGCTCAGGGCCATGAGGGACTCATTGCAGTGCCAGTTATGCCCAGCAAATGCCCTGGGTGGGTTCTGACCCACAGAGGACACATGGAGCTTCCTGGAGAGGACGGCTCAAGGTAGGAACATCTCAAAAGAAGGACCTGCATCTCCTGCAGGATCTCCATCTCCCTCCAGAGTGCTCAGGGCTGGAGGGCATGCTGAGGGCTGGCCGGGACCCGGGCCACCCCCCTTCATGGGAAGGCGGCTGGGAATGGAAATAGCAAGCGGAGAGGGGGGTTGGCTTTTTGTTTTTCCTTCCTAAGCAGCCAAGCTGTTTTTTCTGGAGACCTGTAAATCACTCCTCGTCTTCAGGAAAGAGAGGCAAGGAATACATGATCCAACCAAGCAAATACGCGGGACACTTGGGAGCTCATGTGGAGGAAGCCAGGAATCAGCCCCAGGCTGAGGCTGCCTCCGGCCGTCTCACAGACCCTGTCCAGGCTTGCTGGGCTGGGCGCTGGTACGACAGACCAGCTCACCTCCAGGATTCCGGGAGTGGGCAGCCTGGCAAGAGAGGGGAACCGAGGCTCTTGGCCACAGCCAAGGATCCGCGCTTTTCCAGCAGGTCAGGTTGCTTCCAAGACTTCAAAATTTTCCACATTTGCTCAGCTGAAGGGAAGGAAAAACCCCAGAGGAGAGAGGCCGGAGCTCTTCTGGAGAGCAGAGCTGGGGCTGGCAGGCAGGGTCCTGTAAACTGGGGGTCACTCATTTTCCCAGTTTACCAACATGCCCGTGAAGGCTGCGCTGGCCAGATCCCACTAACACACTGTTGGCACGTGTGGAAATCCAAAGGCATTCCCCCAAGCCACCCAGAGCCTGGTGCTGCTGCAAGGCCCTCTCTGGACACAGCCTGGAGCTCTTTAGGGCTTTTAAGGGCAGGGCTGGGTTGAGTGCCTCTGGCCTTTGGGTTCTCCAAAGGTTTCCCTCTTGCACCTGCCAGCCAGGAGCCCTGAGCTGAAACCTCCCACAACAGTGCCCTGGATGGGGACTCTGGTTGTTTTTGCAACCAAAACCAAAGCAGCAACTGACATGGGAGCGTTTGGAGATGAAAACCTGTCATCACTCCCTCGTTTTGTTTGTGTCCAATTTCAGGCTTGTTGAAGCAGGTCTGTAACAGCCGATCCTGTACAGAACAGGCAGCAGCTCCCTCCAGCACGTGGTGTTTTGTTCTCATCTATCCTGCAACATGGCCACAGAGCAAGGGCTGACTCAGCAGCTGACATGTGAGTCCAAAGTTGAGACCATGCTCAGCACCATAGGCAAGGGGCCAGTGCAGCATCGCTCAGCCTGTTAGCAGGAAGGATGGGGCTGCTGTTGCTTTTCCCCCTGGCACAGCACCAGCACGAGCTGCCCACCGAGCAGGCTCCGAGCACCCCATGGGGAAAGGCACTTCCACTCCAAAGACCTGTACTGGACAAACACTGGGAACTGCTAAACTCAGCTCCAGATCAGAGGAATGGCAAGATGACGGTGTGCTGCTGGCCTCCAGCTCTGTCTGCTCCACACCCAGGTGCCTCTGCCCTCTGAGGCAGCTTCACTTGCTGAATGTCCCTGTGTGGCTGTGCCGTGGGAGAGATTCCTCACCCCTACAGTGTCACTGCAGTATGACTACATTGTCCCCATAAAACCCCAATTCTGGATTTAATCCCATCTCTGAGCAGGGATTTTCACTATCACCATCAGACGCTTCTTCCCATATGCAACTGTTAATTTCTCTGTCCTCTGATTCCCACACAAACCAGCATGCAAGAGTGTCAGGGTGGAACACTTTATTCACATGAACACTCAGATCCTGGCCCATCCTGCCTGCTGCAGCTGCTCCCATCTTCTACACAGCATGAACAGGGAAGGATTTCTTCATAAATGTTCAGCTACTGCTGAATGCAGGACAATCAGCTTGCTTAACACGTACCCCCCTCCCCCCTAGCATCATCAGACCCCATAAGCAAGTAGAGACAGCTCAGCTTTGTCCAGGCAAGAGCACAGCATGGTGGGGCAGGGAGGCTGCAGGGTTGGCAAGGCGGGGGAGAAGGGCTCCAGCACACACCTTGTGCATGCACAGCACCCATTACAACTCCCCGCAGCTCCACTCTCAGAGTTGAATATGCTGGCACCTTCCCAGCCCTCACGGTTCCTCCTGGTGCCAGAAGCACCTAGGGCTGGCAAAGGATGGGTGCCACCATATCTTCTCCATGGAAAGCTGCTGCCAGAATCCCATCCTTCTATAGCCTTCTGGGCCATTTAACCCTCAAAGTGGCCCCTTCCCACTGACTAATACCCTCCCTGAACTATTGCATTAAAAGGAAAAGCCTGTACATTGAACCATACAGGCTGAGTATTGGGTAGAGGTTTCCGTGCTTGGTGGTCCAGCGGTGGCTGGCAGCCCCAAACCAGCACTCGTGCACAGAAGGGAGCAGGATCCCCTGCAGCCATATACAGCACTTAGGGCTTCATCCTGCTCAGTCTGAGGTCACGTTCGATTTCAAACTGCCTATGATCCACACGCTCCAGGAATGCTTTCCTCTCGATGTACCTGCAGGGAGGTAGAGGCTGTTAAGCAGTGCCTGTAGCAGCCAGCGCTGCCCCCAGCCTTGGGGCACAGCCAGCCCAAAGTTAGGAGCAAGGAGGGAAGGCATCATCTGCTTCTCTCCCTCTCTCCATGAGCTTATCAGTGCACTGAATGACTCCCATGGACATGAGAACTGCTCTGTGGCCAGCTGAGTGTCCTCTGGGGACACAGAGGCCTGAAGTGAAGGGTGGAGGTATGGACTGGCTGCTCCTGGTTCCAGCTTTCCTCTAGTGGCTGAGAAATCAGAACCCTAGACTGGTTTGGGCTGGAAGGGACCTCAAAGCTCATCCAGTTCCAACCCCTGTCCCAGGCAGGGACACCTTCCACTAGACCAGGTTGCTCCAAGCCCTGTCCAACCTGGCCTTGAACACTGCCAGGGATGCGGCAGCCACAGCTTCTCTGGGCAACCTGGGCCAGGGCCTCACCACCCTCACAGGGAAAAGCTTCTGCCTGAGATCTCATCTCAGTCTCCCCCCTGTCAGGTTAAAGCCCTTCCCCCTTGTCCTGTCCCTACAGGCCCTTGTCCAAAGCCCCTCTCCAGGTTTCTTGTAGCCCCTTTAGGCACTGGAGCTGCTCTAAGGTCTCCCTTTAAGGAGCCTTCTCTTCTCCAGGCTGAACAAGCCCAGCTCTCTCAGCCTCTCTCTCCAAGCAGAGGTGCTCTAGCCTTGGAGCATCTCCATGACCTCCTCTGGACTCACTCCAAGAGGCCCACATCCTTCTCGTGTTAGGGGCCCCAGAACTGGATGCATCCTTCACAAACAACTTGAACTGGCTCAGGGAAGGTCCTTGGCAGAGGCAGCTCTGATGCTCCTCCCTCGTGCCCAGGTGACCCAGTAAAGCATTTCTAACCCAACCGCAGCAGTACAAGTCACAATACAAGCTGGTAACAGGCAAAGGGAGCATTAGGGACACAAACATCATAACCCAGCAAGCCTGCAGCAGCTCAGTGATTCAGCCCCGGGGTTTCCCTGCCAGAAATCAGCTCATAACCCTGCTGAGCATTTACCTCTCCCTCTCAGCACAGCACCTGAGTGCTGCAAGGAAGAAAGCAAGCATGCCTGCACGTGGTAAAGCACCTTGCCACTGGCATGCAGATGAATTTTAATGTACTTTGCAGCAACCCTTGCCACAGATAGCCTGGGGCTGTGCTACTAATTAACCTACAGAGGGAGCGAAATTGCAGTTCAAAACGGGAGCTGTAATTGAATCATCACAATTGTTTTGCATTTGTTCCAGGGGGGGCAAGCACTCGGCTGTCATGACAAGGTCATTATACTCCATGCATTTGGCTTCTCTGTGCTGGTCACTGCTTTTCCTGCAGCTGGTGCCTGCTAACCAGAGAAGCCTGCTGCTTGAAAGCACGACTGAAGGCTGCAGGAAGATGAGCATCTACAGATTTTCCAGGCTGCAGGGTGGCAGGCAGAATGCATGGATGTGGCTAACACCCACCTGCATGGGAAGGCTGAGCCCCTTCCCACCACCACCAGCAATCCCTCTAGGACAGAGGACCTCCACTACCTTTGGTGATGAGGTCTCTGCTCAATGCTACACACATTGAACTGGCACTGAATGTGCTCCAGCACCAGGGTGCCTTCGCCCTTGCTGCAAGGGACAGCCCTGAAGCTCCTGCCCACCCAGGCATCACTGGAAATGAATTAATCCAAATTAATTTCAGCGACTGATTCCCCCGAGCGGATGAACAGCCCTGCATATCCCTCCTGCCACCCCATGCCCCATCGCAGCTGACACAACTGGGTCAGCTCATTTCCGCTGGGTGCAAGGGCAGGGGTGTAATGCAGATGACATGCTGGCTATGAGGAGGTATTTTTCCGCACTCCTCACTATCAGAAGTTGGGCTGAGAGCCGTGGCCCCCTCCCCACACTGGTTCAGGAAAGACGGGCAGGGGACTGTTGTTTCCCCTCATCCTTGCAAGCAGGGAGGTGACCTGCATCCTAGGGCTGGGCTTGGGGAGGCCACAGGAAGGAAGTTGGAGGGGTCACATTGAATATTAGTGTGTCATATTGCTGGGCGTGTGGTTTTCCTCCCCCTCCGTCACTGAACACTGACCACAACCACAGCTGGGAAGGCAAGGGGCAGGGGTTACTGCAGGCAACCTGGGAGCACCCCTACTGCTTGGGCAGTAACACCCTGAGCTACTGATTTTGAAGCACTTTAAGCCCCTCTGCAACACCCTTCTCCCAACCCCAGCAAGAGGTCAGTGCCTTCCTCTTCCTCCTCCTCAGCTGCTGTGCCTCTGGTGAGCAGGGACTGGCTCCTGGGGAATGGATATGGATCATGAACCAGGAATGTGGTCTCACTGCCACAGAGGCAGCTGTGCATGGAGCAGGTTACCCCATGGCGTTGTCCTTGGCCAGTCACAGAATAACACCGTAGAGGCTGGAGCAGACCCTGCAGGGCACTGCTGTGCATACACAGGGGTTCATGGGGCAGGCAGCCCAGGAACAAGCCCAGGTGGCTGTACAGCATGCACACAGAGGCTGGAGGTGCTGATGGACACAAGCAGGGAAGCAGCAGCTCTGCAGGGGTGGCACAAGCACCCTCTGCACCCCAAACCCTGCACCTGAGCCACAGCTCCACCTGTAGTTCCCAGCCTGGCTCCGTGCAGCTGACAGCAAGGCTGTGCCAAATGGCAGTGTAAAGAGCATGAGAGAGGCACAAACACCCATCCTGTGCTTATCTAAATAACCTTTGCTACCTGAATCAATAGTTTCCTGTAAATTATCAGCCTGTGTGGAAACAGGGTGGCTTAATCCGCAGCGGAGGAAGGCAAATTTGTGGGGAGAAGAGGCTGTCCCTGCTAACCAGGGCAGCTGCAAACTGCTCTGGGAGGGTTTCACTGGTGCTGCCTCTACCCTGCCAGGCACCACCAGTCACGAGCACATGGGGCTGGCCCAGGGCTGCTCCCCACTGGGCCTGCCCTACAAAGGTGGCCCAGTTAAGAGGCCGCTCCACATTTCCATTTATAAAGCTCATCAGAGAGATCAACAGCAAAGGGGACAGCTGCCTCTGCTCCTTACTTCACCCTCCTGCCAAATCCAGGACAGGCCCTCAGGATCTAACACAATCTGCGCAAACCCAGATCCTGCTGCAGGAGCAATGCAAATCACTGTATGGAGCCTGTGATAAGAGGGGTGGAAAATCAGAGGCAGGGGTGGACACAGCCATAGGGCAGCACACATTCCCTCTGCCTCGGGAATCTGGGGCCAGGCTGTGGCTGGCTAATAACCAGCAACAGCATCAGAAATGTGCTACAGTCCCAGAGAAGGGCTGGAGAGGTCTGACGCATGAGGAGCTCTGGGCTGTGAACAGCAACTTCTGCAAGGCTACTAGAAAAAAGAAATTCAGCCTGCCTTCCCTTCTGAGCAAAAAGAAATGCCTCTTGCCTTCCTCAAGACATGCATGGATCACACCTGCACTGTGCAGGCATGCGCGACATCCAGCAGATAGCTCCAGGAGCAGGTTGTGGCTGTCCTGGTCAGGCAGACCTGGTCAGGACAGAGATTTCTGACATACATCAGCACCAGGGATTAAAGGTAGCACCTGCTCCCCCCTGCCTTGGCTGAAGGGTTAACAACGGCTTGTTACAGTTTTTATAGAGATGGGTAAATGATTGCTCACTGTAGGCTGAGCAGAGCCTGTATTATTAAAGGAGAAGAGGTAGCTGTGGAAGGGACAACAGGCTCTCCTGCAAAGTGACCTGAAGCAGGCAGCAGTGGTGTCTGTGTGACTGGCCCCCGAGCAGGGTGGCTGCTCTTGTAACTATGCAGCACGCCTCACACCTTGAAGGTGTGCTCATAGTGAGCAGGTACTCAGTTGATCCCCTCACATTACATGCCTGACTGGCACAAACAGATTTGTAAAGAGTGGCTAAAATTAGCACACCATCTCAAATGTTTCTCATTAGTTTAATGATGAAACCTGATTAACAATAAAGCCCAGTGGATTTTCCAGCCTGGGATGTGACAGGCAGCAAAACCTAAAGCTCTCTAGGCTTACAGATGCTCTTAAATATTGCTGCTCTGCTTTGCTCATCTTTTCAACATGCTAATCCCTTCTTCAGCCTTCATTATGTAAATGTCTCCGGAATGGATTACTAGGTGTGAAAATCAAGCTGTCCTGCTTGTATGGGGTGGGAAAGGTAACAGCTCTGCCCAGGAAAGGTTGACATACTGGATTTGAACAAACAAGAGATGCCACAGAACACTCATGCAGGGCAGCCTGGCCTGTCTGGGGTGTGTACAGTCCAGTTCATTCCACTGGCTGTGCAAAGAAATGCTGTATACCAACACTTGGAAGGAGATGACCTGGCTTTTAATGATGGTACTACCACCATCAGCCCAATCCAGAGCAGTGAAGGCTCAAAGCTGTTACCACATTTGGCACCCACACAGGACATCTGCACAGGGCAAATTCTCACTCCACATCCCATCAGGACAAGCCAGCCAGCCAGGTGCCAAAGACAGAAACAGGACCCTTCTCTGGAGGCAGGCTCTCACAACGCAGCCTGCAGATCCTGATGGGGCTTCATGGGAGAAGCTCACCCTCCTCCATCTCAGAGCCTGGTACACAGCCTGACTCTGCCTCCAGACTCCTGGCATGGGCCATTTCAATGGGGCCTTGTGTATGAGTTTCTGACCGCAGTGCTAGCCATGCTGCAGACAGCATCAGCAGTGATCTGGTGCTCTGCCACATCTGTTAACGATGTAAATCGCTCACCAACTTGGATTTCAGAGATCTCTCGGGAACACCCGACCCCTTTCAGCACTCCTAATGAACTGCTCTCCTTGTGCAAGGGCAAGCGTTCAGAAACCTATCAGGGCAGAGCTGATGGAGCAGGGGTGTTGTGGAAGGGTGCAAGACCAAACTGAAAAAAACACAGCAATTATTATGAAGTACCTATTTGAAATACAAACTCCAATGTGTTGGAATGCAGAGTTTTTCTGCAACTTAAAATAAAAATACATTTTATGAGCTGTCCACTAAGCCAGTTATGTCTTACCAGAGCTTAGCAAAGCAGCTGTAGTGGAAACACCATGTCTGATCTTATTACTCTTCCCTGCAGCGCACATTAACTGTCTGTTTTATTTACAGCATCACCATTTACTTTTACGATACTTCCATTAACTTCATTGGAGTGAACATTGCTTGATGCACACAATCAACACCCAGTGCTGCCATAATCTTTAATGCACCTTGCCAGCTGTTCTGGGTTTGGAGGAGGAGGGAGGGCAGGGGCAGCCGGAAAGTGTCACTTGAAGAATGGAACAAAGAACATACGTCCCAATTTGAGATAGGGCAAAGCCAACTGTGTCACCTCATAGGAGTGCTGTATTAGACCAGTTCCTGCTGTATCTGTGCCACTAACAGGAGAGAAGATAAAACACAGCCAGATTCTACTTTAGTTGGACATGGGTTGGAAAGGATCTTAAAATCATCTAGTTCCAGCCTCCTGTCATGCTCAGGGACACCTTCCACTAGACCAGGTTGCTCAAGCCCGTATCCAACCTGACCTTGAACACTGCCAAGGATGGAGCATTCACAGCTTCCTTAGGCAGCTTCCAGCATCTCACCACTCTCACAATAAAGAACTTCTTCCTTACATCTAACCTAAATCTCCCCTGTTTAATTTTGAAAGAACTCACCAGTTTGTGTGCAGATTGATAGGTGCTTGCAGGCTTACCTGTCTCCCTGTGATACCTAGAGCAGCTACTGCCTTCATATATCCCAAGAATAAATCCCTGGTCAATCCCACAGGTTTGCTGAACTCTCTCTGTAGCAAGTGATGGAGTTCCTACATGTATAGGAAGTGGTGGGAAATGCTGCACTACTATTAGGTAAAGTTCCTCTTACCCATCTTTCCCTCGGTTATGGATCGCCAGCTCCTCCACAATCCCCTCTTCCTCCTTGAAGTTCTCCCAGTCCAGTTTAGATTTCTCCAGTGTGCTCATCTTCTGCTTTTTGGAGCTAATTTTCCCCAGGAGACTGCTCATACCGCTTGGCCTTTTCACCCTGATGGAGATAAGGGAGCAAATGTCACTTAAAAGCAGGGAGAGAGCAATTAAAAATGGAGCTGAAGAACGTCACGCTTGAGAGTGGTGACCTTGATGGTGGTGAGCCACCACTACTAAACAGATGGCCACCAACTTCAGACAGCCTGGAGGCAGCAAGGTCATGCTTCCTGCAGATCCTCCTCTCCCGTTCCCCTGGAAGCAGCAGAGTTCATTTGACACATACCTCAAGCGCTCGCTTTTTGTGAAAGGGCTTTTTCATTTATCTCCTTAAGAGAACAGAAAGCTTTCAGGCCAAAAGAGATCATTAAATCATCTAGTTTGACCCCTTGTATATACCAGGCCAAGCCATTCCACTGATCACCTCCGTGCTAAGCCCAGCTCTTTGTCTTCAGTTTAAAGTGTTGTTTTCTGGAAGGGATCCAGCCTCAGTGCGTCATCAGCGCTGACAACACTTTCATGAATTAACCATTTCATCGGTATTAATGCATCTGTTTTCAACTTAATTTTGTCTAGCTTTAGGTTCAGGTTGCTGCCTCTTATTCTAAATTCAAAAGTACTTTGGAGCCCAGATGGGTCTCATTAGTAACACACTCATACACCATAATGAATTTACATCTGAATTACCATCTCCCAGGTCCCTGTTTAGCAGGAGACCAACTTGGTCTTTCATCTGCTTGCTTCTAGAAGACTGAAATCCCACCCATGTGGCAGGGCCCCTGAATCTCCCCCTTATGCTGGGAAATGCACACATGGGGACTCAGGTCAGCCAGGTTGCCCTCTAAGGAAGACAATTCCCAGGCTAGGAACTGGTAAAACAAACTGGTATTAACCCTTTGTAAACTCCCCCAGGAGAGGGGGGCAAACAACATCTCATTGAACTCAGTGTTTACACACATTCCAGAGATAACTTCAGGTCTGTAGGGCCTTTGCCTCTGCAAGAAGCTGGAGAGGAAATGATTCTCGTTCCTGAGAGATGGAGGAATTTGGGGAGGGGGGCCTACAGAAGGGAAGGCAGCCAGGTGAGCATGACAGACTGCTCTCCATCAGTACTCTCCAAGCACGCTCCTGCCCAGGGGTAGCTGTTCTTGGGAACATATCCAAAGCTGTCCTTATCGGATCATTAGCATGGTTTATGCTTCCATAATTTGCAAGCCTCTAAAGGAAAATAATTCTGCAGTTTATGGAATTAAAGAAAAGAAAAGAAAATGATGTCTTTTAAAGTCTCAGCCAGAAGATTCTCAATGCAAGAATGGCTGCTCATAGTCACTTCAGGTTGCAGCTGCTTGATAGAGGTATATTTGGGCTACAAACCCTGAATTAAGGGCATCTTGGCAGGCTCTATAACCCTTGGACAAAAATGCCTATCCCTCCTCATATGCCCAGCCAGAGGAGCAGAAACTGCCCAGGACCTGGCTCTCTTCTTTCTTTCAGTCCCTGCCCACCACAGTGTCAAACAACACTTTTCACTCTGCAGGGACAGAGTGCAGGGACCCAGACACCTCGATGCACTTTTTTCTCTGAACATTTCATCAAGATATTTACAGCTCTTCACATCATGATCATGCAATAAAACCTTGATCCTTGCTTAGCCTCTGATTCTCCCTTCCCTTTTGAGACATGATGGCTTCAAGTATCCTTATCTGCAGGTAGCAGGAAAGTGGTGCAAGGCAGGAAAAATGTGCAAAGATCTCAGCACAAGATAACACTGGAGAGATTTGGTTCCCACATCTGGTCATTCAGAACTACACATGAGCCTGGCACAACCACCAAGCCCAGCATCAGATGCATGTTCATGTTGGAGGGAGTGAGAGGTGGAGATATGACAAGGAAGAAGGCAAAACCAAACAAAATATTGGGCAAGCATCCCCTGTGCACCCCCAGCTGAGCAGCCACATGGACAGCAGAGCCTGATGCTTGTGCACAGCAGCTCCTTACTGGAAGGCCTTGGGGTTTAGCGTGAGACTCAAAGTAAAGATGCCCTGAGACGGATGTAGAGAAGTGCTAGGGCTGATTCAGCTGGCACTCCTTCTATCCCCCAAGCCTGGCAGGCAGAAGGTGTTTAAATTAACACAAGGAAGGTAGTCAATAACATGTTTCTCCGGATGCACACACTTGCGCTTACAAATCTGCCAGCCTTTGAAGTGGGAGAAGCAGAGGTGCAGAAATGAAGGGTGCTGTCTCATGTCCCTAGATGTCTCCAAAGTGGTTTTTTGGGCAGAGAACCCCAATGGCATGAGAGCCATCTCAACATCTCACCTGCATCCACCAACTCTTCTGCAGGTGGAAGCCTACAGCCAGCCATAAAGCTGTATTACAGACAGGCCTGTCTCTGCATAAGACACAGCACACACCTGGAAAACCCACTTGAAGCTGTTTCAAGATCTCTCCTGGGTGTCAGAGAAATGCCTGCCCTGCAGAGTGACAAGCAGGCGCAAAGGCAGGCTCACACATGCTGAAGCTGGTGCCTTTTCTTCTTCTCCTTGGCCTGTCAGCTGCCAAGGGGAAGAGCCAAGTCGGGACAGGGGCCAATGGGCCAGGCTGGGCTGCCACACACGTCCCTGCATGAAACAGACTGGGACATGCCCACAGGCAACTACTGTTCCCAAACCACAGCGGAGGACATACAGGAGGGAAGGAAACCAAAGGAAAGATGGTTCATGGCCAGAGGTGGAAGCAACAGCGGTGCTGGCTTTACAGCAGGGAACAGGAGCTGCAGGCTGCATGCTTATCACACACCTTTTCTTCGACTGTCATTCCTGGCATAAATTAACAACGTCTACATGCACACATCTATCTGTAACAGTGCTTGAGGCCTCTCTATCTCCTCTTGGCCACGGATCTCAGGAGCACACCCTAAAAGATACAACTCACCCCATGTTTGAAGCTACAGAGTCTTAAGTTACGAACATGGACCTCCATCAACTGCTTCCAGACAGCCACAATACCTGCAAGTCAACAGCTCCTTCAAGGCAAGGGAACCTGACCAAAAAGGGCAGGCTATGTTGCACCCTTGTGTTGATCACTACTCCAAAAACACTTCTAACATCTGGTGTCAGCTCCATCCTGGAGATGGGCCCTGGGCTGGATGATCCAGCTCTGCTCCAGCCCCAACAACTCTTGGTCCTGTGCTGTTTGCCAGGCAATGAGATGGGGCCAGGCACAGGCTGAAGGACATGTTTGAGCCTGCTGCTGAGCCTTCACTCCACGCTGAGCCTTTCATTACCCTGAATAAATCCAGCAGCAAACCTGGGGGTGGGAATTCCTGCTCTTGTGCCAAAACAAAGTAAATGAGAAACATTGAAGTCCAATTAAAAACTTGCTTGGCCTTAAATGTCTCATTCATTTAAAAAGCAAGTAAAGGGGCCTGATAAACTGCATTCAGTGCCAACAGGAGGACTTATTACCCTTCTTGTACTCATAAAGGGTATCTGCTGGGGCATCTTTAATCACTAAGGTATTTAAAGGCGAGAAAGTAATTTGATAAGACATAATGGATCCCAGGGATGAGGATCAGGACAATCACCCATTTAGGACACAAAGACAAGCTCCTCCTTTCCAAGATTAAAAAGCACAGCAAATCAACAAGCTGGGAAGCTCTGCTGTGGGTGGAGGGACTTCCTTGCACCCACCTAACGTCTTCAGGACAAAGACCATGTCTGTACGTCACCTGCTGTGGTTGCACACAGGGACAAGCAGCAAGCCAAGGCCTCCTTTCCTGTCCCACCATAGCTGAACACACTCTGTATTTCTGTCCTTAACAATGAGCCTGCAGCCCAACCAGGACCTTGGAAAATGGCTGCTATACCAATGATAAAGTGTCATTGTCACATATAATGCCAGCTGTCTTGTAAGGTTGGCAGTGTCTGGGAAACACATGCCTGCTTCCAAAGAGGCAGACATCATCAAAGCTTTATAAAATAATCTTCAAGCAATAGAAAGACGGGGCTACAAAGGTCTTGTACTGCATCCTGCGGGTCAAAGCAAGACAAGTTCTAGGGATGGGTGCTCTGAAGGCTTCCTGACACCAATCTCACACATAGTAGAGGTTTCAGTACTTCATCAGCCTTTCACTTATGTTAAGTTTTCCCCAATGACTAAATTTCCTTGCTCAGCATATGACTGGTTATCTTCTTCCTAGCAGCTACTAAGAACAGCTCGTTCCCTCACTTTTCACAGCAGCCTTTTATGTCTTTGAAAGCTTTTCCTTCTCCTCCACTGCTAAGCTTGTTCTTCGCCAGACTAAACAATCCCATGTCCTTCCAAGCTTTTCTCATTCCTCATGGTTTCCAGCCCTCTGACCACTCTTGTTGCTCTCCCTGAACTCTCTGCTATCGGCCACATTTTTCTTGAAATATAGCATCTAAAATGGGAAAGAAAGGGCTCCAGCCATGGCTTTATCGGCACTGGGAGCAGGAGGAATACTTCAGATGCCTCGTGAAGCATGCAACTCCTTACACGGCCTCCTATGACGTGTGCCTTTTCACAACCGTGTGATAACACTGACTCATGTCGAGCCTGTGATTCAGAGGTATCTGTGTGCTCTGCTGCTGCCAAGCCAGTTACTTCCTTTCCTGATCCATGCAGATGATTATTGCTACACAAAGGTAGAGCTTTGCTGCTCCCCCTGTTTGCCTTCACGTTTCCCTTGACACAGTGGATCTCGGGTGTCTTCACAAACAGCCTCTGCCATTCATAACACCCATGCTGCAGCTGCTGAAGAGTACCAGTGGGGGAAGTACCCATGGAGACAATTTAGCAGCTGAACCAGCATAAGTCGGCCACAAAAGATCAAGCTGATAGCCAGAAGCAGGCAGGGACCAGCAGCAGATGGCAGGAGTAGCTGTGACAGTTCATGCTGTCCAACTCCAGTAAGCAAAGGGTGCCCACAGGACACGTACTCATGTGTTGACCAAAGATCCAGCAGCATTCCCAGTTCCAGCCTGGCCTCCACCCTTGGTGATCACAAACCCTCTGCTGTTCTGTTTCTGCTGGCTCCACAGGAGTGTGGAAACCACAAAACCTGCAGTGCTTTTCCATCTGCCTTCTACCACCCTCCTTGTTGTGGACGACAGCAACTGTAGCATGAAGGTCTTCTAGCAATACTTTAAAGAGCTCAATTTGTAAGAGTGAGGCATCTTCTCTGGCCTCACTGCAGGATTTGCATCTCCCAGAGGAGAGACAGTTTGGTGCTGGGCACTCTACCACCTTCCATCTGAAGCATCTGGTGACTCTCCATGAGGCACTGCAGAGCAACCTTTCTTTTTGCAGAAATAAATCTGGACTCACAGAGCTGACATGATTTCATCAGAAGGAAATCTTGTGAGGCCAGGCAAGACCCTGTATCTCCTGCCCCAGCCTCTGTACACAGCTTAACAAATAAATCACCTTTACCATCAAAATTGCAGGTTACAAGCACAGGCTAAAAAAAGCCACTTTCAAGCAGGTTTAGAACTAGAATATCCAGTTTTTGTTGTGCATTAGATGATGAGACAATTGCAACAGGCAAGGATCCTGCCAATGTCTGGCACAAGAGGACAAGCAGAAGGCATCTGCTAGCAGGTCTTCTTCAGCATGGCTGAACAGCTTTGCAAATCTTCAAGCAGAAGAACTCAACTCAAACATCAGCTGTAACACAAAACGTTTCCCTGCTGGCTTCCTGCAAGGCTGGGCAGCACATCGGATCCCACTAGCAGAATAGTATGCTAGTGAGTAAACATCACTGCATGCAGAAAGATGGCATCCTGGGACATGCAGCCCTGAAAGTTCTACCTTCACCATCAAGCTCAGGCTGTCCTGCAGCCCCTCTCCTGCTACCTCCCTTCCCCACTGCAGCCTGCAATATTTCACAGAATCCCAGACTGGTTTGGGTTGGAAGGGACCTCAAAGCTCATCCAGTTCCCAGGCAGGGACACCTTCCACTAGACCAGGTTGCTCCAAGCCCCTGTGTCCAACCTGGCCTTGAACACTGCCAGGGATAGGGCAGCCATAGCTTCTCTGGGCAACCTAGGCCAGGGCCTCACCACCCTCACAGGGAAAAGCTTCTGCCTGAGATCTCATCTCAGTCTCCCCCCTGTCAGGTTAAAGCCCTTCCCCCTTGTCCTGTCCCTACAGGCCCTTGTCCAAAGCCCCTCTCCAGGTTTCTTGTAGCCCCTTTAGGCACTGGA
>WYDI02024663.1:0-47931 GCA_009867235.2 Psittacus erithacus | reverse complement strand
TCTTCTCCAGGCTGAACAAGCCCAGCTCTCTCAGCCTGTCTCCAGAGCAGAGCTGCTCCAGCCCTTGCAGCATCTCCGTGGCCTCCTCTGGACTCGCTCCAACAGCTCCACGTCCCTCTTGTGTTGCTGCCCCAGAGCTGGACACAGGACTGCATGGAGGGGTCTCCCCAAAGCACAGCAGAGGGGAAGAATCCCCTCCCTCAACCCCCTGCTCAAGCTCTGGGAATGCAGCCCAGTTGGGGGGGGAGCAGTTCCGAGCTCAAGTACACACTGAAGCTGAGTCATGGGGAGCTTCTCATCACCCAACACCCCCAAGTCCTTCTCCTCAGGGCTGCTCTCAATTCATTATCCATGCAGCCTGTGTTTATGGTTGGGATTGCCTGACTCAGTGCAGGACCTTACAATTGGCCTTGTTGAACTTCATGAGGTCTGTACGGTCCCACCTCTCAAGCCTGTCCAGGTCCCTCTGGATTCCATGCCTTCCCTCCAATGGGTCGACCAACCGATATTCACTTCCAGTACAGCCATAGCAGCTCTATTCCTGTCGCCCCAAGCACTTTGATGGCAGGTGAGAAACTGCTATTCAGCAAAGAGGAGAGCACAAGATTTCGTAAACAGTAATAACTATTCCTGCCACGAAGTGCTGTAAAGCTGAACAGTTCCCTTAACATCAGGAAATGGTTCTCATACAAACTAACCACAGCTGGGCAACTCCTTGCAGCCATTAAATACTTTCATTTTAGTAATGTGGAAGATTCCTGCCCAGCGCACCATGGGTCACTCACCCTGCTGGCCTCCCTTCCAATGACAACCTGGTGTGAGATACATTGCACAAGGAGGATGTATGTAGAGACCTGGCTGGTGGCCCGTGTGCCAGCTCTGCTGCTCACCTTGAGCCTCTCCAGACCCTGCTCCTCAAAGAGGAGTGAAAATGATGGTGGGGAGGAAAAGTGGCACATGGCAGAAAGGGAATCAGGGTGCTATCTGCTCCTTAGGGTCAGGGCAGTCAGGCAAGATGGAGCAGGCGGCAGCAGAATGATGGTGGCTAGTATTGCCAGCTTGCAGGAACCCTCCCTAAAATGATAGAACAGGTCTTCCTCTTCAGACCCTAAAACCAACCACCTCTTCCTATCCCTCACCCTGTGTCACTGGCCAAGGACAGAAACACCTCCCAGGCAAAACCTAATCACATTCCTTTTTTATTCCCCTCCCCACTACTTGGCATCGCTCCCTGAATGGGCACTCAGATGGATGGAAAGAGCAGCCCAGCTTGCTCTCAGCCCTGATTGTCGCAACAGGTAGTTAAAAATAACAAACAAGCAAGCCTCCCCGATGATAAACAAACACTGAAATCCCATGTGAAAAAAACCAAAAAGCAAGTGAGGAGGAAATGCAGATAAAAAAAGCAGGGTGAATGCTGCTGGAGGGCTGGTAGGGTGGTGGTGATTCTGGTCAGACAGCAGGACTGAGTGAACACAGAACAGGGTGGCTGGAAGAGGACAGCCCAATTCCCACTGCCTGGCCAGGGAACTCACTACCAAATCAGGCAGCGGCGCCTGTGCATACGCTGCACTCACTGAGCTGGTAGCAGATACCCAGCATTTACAGCCTAGAGCATGTACAAACCAAGCCAAAGAACCCACCTGAAATGCTTTAGGAGCAGCAGAGACTTTTGAGGCAGAGTTATAAACCCAGATCTTTGTAGTGAGGATCACAGAGCTTCTTGCACACCAAAAAGTGACATGCACTAAACCACTATGGCAAAGCAGCCATAACTGAGGCAAATCCCACTTGGTGCTGCTGCAGGGCACCTTCATCCTGCACCTATGTCCTAGCACCTACATATTACAGTGCTACCTTTGTCCAAAGGTAGTAAGAGACACAAGTGCCCTGGCAAAACACAGTTACCCCACCTGCAATCCTGCCAACAGACTTATTGCTGCTGCACAGGGGGCTTCACTGACAAGAGGCAGACAGCAGCTCCTGGTGAAATTCTCTGAGTTCAGTTACCCCTGCAGAAGGTGGTTGGTCTGACTGCAGCAGCACCAGCCTGCAGCGTGGGTTTTGAGCTGATGGCATGAGTTAACTCTTGGGCTTCTGTTCAGGCTTGCCAACACAATTTAACCTTAAGTGGCTTTGCCATCACTACTGTTGCAAAGCAAGCCAGCAAAATCTGAAGAGCTAAGCTAAGCCCCAGGTCCTTCTGGTTTCTGATGTCACCCCATATCCCTAAGACCTCAGGACAGCCTCATGGTGAACACCCATACATGAACACTGATGCTCACAACTTGTTTCTGTTCTCAGGAAGTCTTTGACAGCACTCTACTGAGCTGAGGAGGTGATCCAGGATCACAGCACAATGCACAACTATTGTTAAAACACATCAGATACATTTGGAAGAGAAGGTGTAACCTCTTCAAAACTGAGAGTGATAGTTCTCCTTTCCCATAGCCAGAGTCTGTGCGGAAAAGAGTTTGACAGAGATAAAAGGCATTGACAGGCAAGGACAGCCAGACTGCTACACCCCAGCAGCCTGGCAATTGAAGCCTGGCCTGAGATGATGTGGTTTCCATCAGGGTGGAGAGCAAGCGCAGATATGGCAGACTAAACGTATGTGTGGTGCTGCTTTGGTGAGGGTTGCTGCAGGCAGTGGCAGAGCTTGTAAGGAGCACAGCTGATTCTGCATGTGTTTGTGCCTAAATACAGCCTATGGGGAAACAGAGGTTTGTCACAGGAGTAAAAACATGTAACTCCCACCTCCCAGCAGCAGTGAGCAATGGCCCACCAAAGACCAGTATTTCAGCTACTGGTCTATTGCTGGATTTGTTATTAATTCAGCACAGTGAGTTCGGAAATGACTTTACAAGTTGCATGATGCTGCTTTGCTCTGGCAGAGTGCACCTCACCTTCAAGAGGGAAGTGTCACAGCACTACCTTACAACACCAAAACCCACACAACAGGTGAGGAGGCAGCTGGCAGAGCATCACGCCATGGGGTGCCAGCAGGGATTCTAGTTAGTGACTTGTTTTCTGGTGTACGCTCCAAGGCATACAGATATTTCATGCTCATCTCCATGTCATGAATTGTGTTGGATAGGCCTTTCCAAAGTGCAGGGCTGGAAAAACAGACCTAAGCGCTGCCTTGCTCTGAAACAGGACAGCATAGATATGGTACTACCCTGCTCTCCAGTCTGCCTCCCAAATTGAGGAGCAACCTGGCTGTAAACACACAGTAATACTGTGCACATGAACACAGTTGTGTGTGAGGCACTGGGTGGTGAGGCACTGGAACATGCTGCCCAAAGATGTGGTAAATGCTCCATCCCTGGTGGTGTTCAAGGCCAGGTTGGACAGAGCCTTGGGCAACGTGGTCTACTGTGAAGCATCCCTGCCCACGGCAGGGGGGTTGGAACTGGATGATCTTAAGGTCCCTTCCAACCCAAACCATTCTATGAGTCTATAGTTATTCCAGGAATAAAACTAGACTCAGGTCTCCATGTACACCAACAGGCAAATTTGCTGAGCAGGGGAGAGAGGGGATGCTTTGGCTCAGGAATGGCAGAGAGCAGCAGGAACAGCAGAGGTGCACAGCTGTGCCGGAGCTGGCCTTTCCTCACGGAGGTCCCATCCCATAGCATCTGGGTCTGCACCCACCTCTGAAGAGCTGGACTCTCTTTTTGCAGGCTTTGGAGCACATGCTCATCAAGAAGCACATCAGCTCTTGGGGAGCTGGCTCAGGCAGAGCCCCTGACCTGCACGTCCCCGTATCAGCAGGAAGGGCTCATTACGGAACAGACCAGAGTTTCCTGTGCAGGACCAAACCCTTTGTGAAAGGACTGCCGCCGTGGAGAACCCGCTTCCTAACAGCAAGAGGAAGCAGAGTATTTTCCTTGGGCCTCTGAGACAGAGTTGCTATGGGGTGGTTATCAGCAAAATAAAGTTTCATTTGCGGAGCTGGGCAGCACATGTCACACATGGGCTGTTACTGCAGGATAAAGGTACTCCCTGCAGCATCCCTGCCTGCCCCTGAGCTGGGGACAATTCCGAGTGGCATAAGGCCGCTTTGTACCAGTGTAACTGCAGCTGTCCTCTGGGCTGTACTGGCAGAACCATTTTAGCAAAAACAAAATAAAATCTTGCACCCTCCTAATCAGTGTGACATTGTGTGGAGACCTCAGCTCGCTCTGGCTCCTCTCCAGCCTGGAGCACAGACCCAGGCTGTTTCAGTAGCAGACCCAGCCAATTACGCTACAGTATCTGCGTATGGAGCTCAACAGGAGCTTAATTGAAAGAGCTGCAGCATTCAAATGACTTTTGATACTATGAAGACATTAATGAGTCCAACTCAGCACTAACCAGCCCTGTCTGATGCTTGGCTATCAACAACTGGTTGGTAAGGACCAGTAACTTGGTCTGTAGCCAGAGCTACGCCCCTGTTAACTCAGCATAGCACTGCCACTGTGGCCAAACGCTGATGGAGTTGCCCCTTCCCAGCTGGAAGATGAAGTAACTTCTCATGTGAGCTCTCCTCCACCCAGGGCATCCACACAATGCAAACCAGACCTGCTTCTGCCACTGAAAGACCATGTACATGCACAAAAACTCCCAAAACTGTTCCCACATGGACTAAATTCAACCTGCAAAGCACCACTTCTGTTTATACTGAAAAATATCATGCATGCTCTTCATATGTATTTTATGTTGCTCTGAAGTTCTTTACATACTTTGGGACAATAAATATGCCAGTTTCAGATGGATTTTGCTACACCACCACAGATACAGTACACCTACCTCACTTCAAGGTAGTGGGCTACATTTAATTTGGTATCTTAGTGCTGCCACTGAGAAATGGTGGAGAAATACCTTTCATAGAGCTTTAACTGTGTGTGGGGAGGGGAGGTGCTTCTACTATTCTCTCTTCTGATCCAATGCACAGATACAAGCAAAAATGTATACACACACACACATAAGCTGCCAGTGAGCTTGCACTCCTATGTGGCTGCGAGGCATCTCGCACCCCAGCAGCAGGCAAGGGCAAAAAGTGAAAGCAAGAAGGCATGATGCTTTGGGTACCCATGACTAGCAGGTCAATGACCTGAAAGCTGCCAGAAGCCACTGCAAGTCAGTTGCTGCGGCATCCAACATGCTTGCTGGACTACGTTTTGGGTCACACGCTGAAGCATTTTAGAGTAACACCCTGTATTACGCCCATATTTAGCCATGGAAATAAGTGTGACTTGACTTTCAAACACTTACAGCTCTCCCTGACTTCACTGGGTTCAGTTAGGATGTTTCAAATGAACTGGTAACAACCACAAGTCTCGGCTGGGACCAAGCACAGGCCACTTTTATCTTAAAAGGCATTTGTTTGAGAATATTCCGAGCTGCTAGAACCAACAGCACTGAAGTAATTTCACTGTGCAACCTTAAAAAGGTTGACAGCTTTGTCTGCTAGGCAACATGGATTAATTGGTGACCAATCCTTAAAAAAGAGATTAGTTAGGAAAAACCTGCTGGCAATCAGAGGAGAAATCCCTCCTCTCTTCAGAGGCTGGCTCCTTCCTCCTTTGTCTAACAGCAAATCTTTTGTTCAGGATTTCAACTGGGAGCAGCCCTGAGGTACGCGGGGAATATCTTGGTTAGACAAGCCCTCCAGACTAGTGTGTGGACCTGCTTTTAATGGGCAGAGAAACGGCTCCAAATCATGCCTGAAAAGTAGTGCTAATGGAATTGTTCCAGAGCTAAAGGGATTTCAAGGTGAATGAGTGCTGGCGGCGGAGCAGCTGGTGTGACTCCCAGGTTGCTCTTCTGGCATAGTGTGCCATGCAAGGAGGATCTAACACCTCAACCACCCAAGCCTTGAAAAAACCACCTCAGTATGTCCCACCTCTGCAATGCAGAGTCCCTGGCTCTGTCGCTGTGGTTTGTAGACAGCCCCAGTCCTGGTTAGCTTCCCACTGTATCAGATCAACGCCAGGCTTTGATCAAAATGAGGTGAGAAAGGCAGAAGTAGGGAGGAAGCCCTCCTGGCAGGGACCCTTCCGCTTTCCTCATTAATCTAACAGCTTTAAGAATAGTTCTGATTAAAACAAATACACTGCCTTCCACTGAAAAATGTTTGCATGCCAGCAGCCCAAGACAGGAAAAAATTCCCAGGAAAATAAGTCAGGGGAAAGGAGTGTCAGGGCTCCCTAGCACAAATGCATACTACAACAAGCAACAAGCTAGAGCTGGTAGAGCAGTTGCTTTGCAGCATCATCCAAGTTAATAAATGGTATGAATATAATATCTTCCAGTGGAAAGCCTGCCCTGGCAGCATGTAGGACAATAAAGATTTGGGCACTGCTACAAGCAGCCATAAAACAAGAATAGGGGTTTAATCACATTTAATTGCTTTTGGGAAGGGTAAATCACCTGGGTATCAATCACAATTACCTTCCCTGCCCTATTCCAGATTAAAAGTTGGCCAAATGATCCAGATCAAATTGGGTATTTCAGGGGGTAAGGAAAGGAGGGAAATACCCTAAAAGCTTTAAAGATGCTTGCCATACAAAACCTGAAGTCCAACCCACAAGAAAGCAGGCAATAAAAAGTTAACTGATAAAATAACGTGCTTTTCTTCTCAACTACAACTTTCTAAGGTTGGTGACTTCAGAAGCAGCTCAATAACAAACCAGAGGACAGCACAAAAAGCCCAATATGTATCTAAGAGGAGATTATCCTATGTTATTTTTCCAGGGCTTGACTGAAGTGTTTTAAATGCCTGAGGCTGGCAAGGCTATCCTGAGCGCCTTCCAGATCTGGCAACAGCCACTTAGAAGAGCTGCCCTTCCTCTTCCCAGGGACCCACCTCACTGGAAATAGATTTCAAGTCTCCAGAGGAAGAACATGGAAACAGCTGATTTCTCCCAGTTGCCATCTTCCAGCTGGAGGCAGGCAGAGGGGTAAGAGGAAGGCTTCCCTTCCACCCATGCAAAGCTAGACGCTCCCAAACAGATTTTGCAGCCAATGTTCACCTACCAAAAGCTGCTCAGGAAGCCAAAGCTCTCACTGAATGCGGGGACTAAACTCCGCAGGGCTCCCACTACCTCCAGCAGCCCTGTGCAGAGGCGAGTGGCAGGGCTGGGGTTTTCATGACACATCATCTCTGGAATTCACTGGTGAGCATCCCACAGCCTCTATTTGGTACGATGCCAGAGCTGTTTCTCAAATCTTGTGTGACCTACCAGCTGCTGAGGGCAAACCAGTAAGGCAGACATCATTCAGAGAAGAGACAAGACCAGCGGGCTGCTGCTGAATGAACAGACAAATGCTTCACAAAACTCACTCCTGTACTCTGTTGGAAGGAGCAGGTTCAGGTTGCTGGCTCTCCTACACAGCCTGCCCGACCCTGGGCAGGTCATTTAGTTCCTTTGTAGCAAGACTCTTTGTCTCAGGAGGCAGAGAGCTATGCAAGCAGTGCTGAGCAAGGCAGGCAGGCTGCCAGCTGAGGATTCAAACTCCAGGGAACTGCAACAGTTACGCGGTAAACACATTAACCATGGGAACAGCTTCCCAAAGGATGTGGTGGATCCCAAACTGTAAGTCTTTCCATTGTGAGCGGATGCCTCCCAAAAATGCAGGCTGTAGTTCAACCACAACTGCTTGCAGAGAGCTCTCAGGGAATGCCACTACCCCAGCAAAGGCAGGGGCTCACACCGGCACAAGGGAGCTGCTTCTGACCTTCAAGCAACAAACCTGTCCTCTGCACCTCGCCCGTGGCAATTCAAGACTTCTCTTGGCTATTCCCCTTTTTCTATGTCTCTGCCCAGCCCAGTTTTCGCTGTTCCTGTGATCTGCCCCAGGCCAGCTAAATTCCATTTGACCTGACCTGTTGATCAACCCTCTAAGCCTTGTCACCCTTCTAACTGGTTTTGTTTGGGTTTTTTGATTGCTTGCTTTTTTAGCTACAAGTAAGATCTCCTAGTGAAAGTTTCTCTGTCTCTTTGCTTCTGATTCTGTTCCCCTGGCACCAGTTTCTTGGTGAAACTCCCACATCAGGACCAGCACGTGCCAGGACCAGGCTCTGTGAACAGCCAGGTACAAGGAGGTCATGCTGAATGTCCCAGGAGACCAGCAAGAAACAGGAAACTTTCTGCAGGAAAAAATACAAAAAATCCCTTATCTGCCTCAATCACAGTAGTACTTGGATAAAATGTTCCTTTTCCTATCTGGGCTGCCATCTGGCAGCCCTGCTGTCAGGCCTCTAAGCAGCACTTGACTGATCTACATGTATACCTTGGTGAAAGGGTAACTGTATCATATTCAAAGTCATTCCTCCTTTTCTCATCTCTTAGCTTTTGCATTCCAATTCTTTTCAGGGTCCATAATCAGGAATTTTAGGAGCTGATTTCTACCCAATAAAATGTCATAGCTCCCTCCAGGATATCTCTTACCACAGCACTTCTCCTTCTGCAACTGTTTTCTTTCCATTCAGCAACCTAGACCATCTCCATGAGCAGAAAAACCCAAGCAGGGTAAAGACTTGCAAAAGGAAGGAACTCTCCCATTATTCTCATCCAAAAAAGTGGCACAAAAGAAGAAAGACCAGAAGGGATGGCTCGCATCCCTGAGTTACGGCAGAGCTGGAAAAGGCTCATCTCCAGAAGGACAGAGGGCCAGCACTTCTTTTAGCTTAGCCAGCAGCTGCAGAATTTAAGCTTTATTAAAAGCCCATTTTGCTCTTGCTGCTGCAAAGGAAACCATCCTCCCTCCTCTACCCTCCCAAGTAAAAGGCTAAAGTCTGCAGACAGACATCTGGTAATGTCACCTTAGAAAAAGGTGACAGCTTGACTCATTTCAGTGGGATGTGGTGCACGGAGCAGCTTACTTCTGCTTCAGGTTACAAAAGAAATATACTGCTCCCACAGCTGATCCTTGCTTTGAGGTTTTATGATGAGCAATACAATAAACCTTCAATATTCTCTGACTACAAGTGTCTGGAGCAAGAAAGGAAGAGATAGGGAAGGAAAACAGGCAGGTTGGATTTTGAGGCTCTAGGCACCACTCATGATGCCTCCCATTTACACAGTCTCCCATTTACTTCTGCATGCAGAAGCCCACTCTCCTAGAGATATCTGCTGTGTAATAGGTTAGAAAGACCCCCTTTTGAGCAGCTTTCCTACAGTAGATTTTAGCATAACACAAACAAGAGGCTACATTATTTGTTAGGTCAGAACAAGAAGAGACAGAGAACACTGAACTAGATGCCATTTACTAAACCCACTGTACTTCAAGGGCTATTCTAAGTCTACCTTGATTTATGGATTAATCTACTGGATCAGTAATTTAGGCTATTTGATGGTTAGCATTTGTGAGTATTTCTGGGAAGGCTGAAAACCTGCTTTTGATTTACAAAATTATGGCAGTGTGTCTAGTGGCTTGGGTATTTGTCAGAGGCAGGCACACTATGTTAGCCATGCTCTCCCTTCTCTCCACACATCCAGGTTTAATATCAGCAATAAAATACCAACTGCTCCTGCAGCATGTACTCTAAAACAGCAGAGCAAGTCTGAGTCTTGTCCCCCTTCCCATTTCTAGCCTGCTGTGTCAGTTGCCACATGATACTGAGGCTTTAAGATGATGTGTATCAATCAGCTAGGGTGGAGGAGAAGGGGACCAGAAAGCATCCAGATAATCTATGCCTTCCCCATGCCTTGGGGAGGGTGTCCCAGCCTCACAGGAGAAGAAGCATTTCTCCCCTGCACCCCTGCTTGTGGAAGATGGTGCCAGGGGCTGGCCTAGCTAAACAAAACAGAGCAGGATTTGAAGAGGAAAAAGCAACCGTGTCTCTGTTTGCAGCTAGCCCCTCCTTTCACCCAGCCCTTTCTGACTTGGACCCCAGGCTGCTGTTATCTTTCAAGCCTGGGCTGGGATTCCCTCTGGAGCATGTCAGCAGAGCTCTTTAAAATGGCAGTGGGAATCCTCATTAAGCAACAGGACTAAATGTCCTTCCTCAAACACTCAGCACATGGGCTCCAAAAGCCTCCCAGAGCCTTCAGTGCCTCTGCAAAGCAGGCATTGAGCTTCAGCTGGCTCTCAGCATGGCCTGTTTCATAACACAAAAGGAAGCTTGAATCCCTCAGGTCTCAGATTTTTTTCCAAACTGGGTAAACACATGCAAACACACATTATTTGCATGCACAGCAACTCAGACAAAGGCTCTGCGGCCAGGTAGGTGTCTAACTGGTGGTCTGGGCATGTGGTAACATGTATGTAATCCTAGAAATCTTCAGCTAAAAGAGATGTCTCTCTAGGCTGACTGTGCTGCTTCCAAGTCTCTCTTTGAGGTTAAAATGCAGCCTTTGTTGTTTGGAACATTACCATTTCAGAAAAAAAACCACCCCCTGCTCAACCCCCCACCCCAAAGGTTTGGTTTGGAACCCAAAACATGGGCACCTTAATAGTAGAATGTCAAAGCCCTCCAGTCACTAGGCAAATTATATTTAAGACCCACATGTGCAGCTGATCAGAGACTTATCCTTAAAGGACTGAAATGGCAAGACAGTGCACTTCAGCAAGCAATATCTCTTAATAGTCAATTAGCAGAGATGTGCTCTTCTGAGCTAAAGATCACTGCAGACAGAGAAAAACCATGCACCACTATCAGCTTTCCTCCACTTCTGCTATTAAATTGAGCCAGCTGATCCACTTTCAGCTCATCATTAACTGATAAGACTGGAAAGGTACCCAGCAGTTTTACCCCAACCAGGAGAGTAATATTCATGATAATAAAATATTATTTTTTTTTTATACTAGAAGGCAGCTGAATGGGTTCAGAAGCTGAAAGAAAACCCCCAACTTTTTCAGTACAAAGCCTTGTCTCTGAGTGTGTAATTATACCAGGGCAAATTACGATCCTCTTAGTGACTTCCCTTGCAGATCCAAATACCTAAACTCCACATTGTCATACAGCTGGGAGAAGGAAACAGCTAACTAAAGGCAGATTTGCATCATGTTGATGTGTTAGCACCAGCCAAATTACAGATGAGGGCAGGCCACCTACATCCAGCCAAATGGTGGTAACAAACAGCACTGCGAACCAGAGCACACACCCAAATTTCATAGGCACATGAACATTAGAGTAACAAAAAGCACATGGGGGCTCTTCTCTAGAGCTGCCAACCCCACTGTTGAAAAGCCGCGAGTCAGCCTATGCACTCCCTCCAGTCGAGGTTAGCTTAAAAGCTAGACATTGCAGAAAAGAAAATCAGAAACAGTATTAATTTGCCTCCTTGTTTCTAAGCCTTAGGTTAAGTCAGCCAGAGTGGCTGTCCTTTCTTTTCAGCCTTTAGAAGTAGAAACTTAACTTTTCTTCTCTCAAAAGCAGAGGTTCTTATCTGGTCGCTTTCCTCCAGGACTTGAGTATTAAGAGCAAAACTTGCCAAGTATTTTAAGACTTCATGCGAAGCTGGCATCACTCCCTCCCACAATCAATCAAATATAACACTAGGTGACTTGTGATTTCCAACAAGAGGCTTGCGCTACCTGGTTAAAAGTAGAGGAGAGCTGCTGTCTACAACCCAGCCTGGAGAATCTGATAGAAAGGTTTACACCACCAAATCAGTGCTCTTCAGGCTTAAAGGCTTAAACTGTCCATGGACTCCGAATGACCACGCTGCGACCATGTGAACAACCCTCTAAAATCCTCTGTGCTGAAGGAGGTGCAAAGCAACGTCATGCTGCAGAAAACCAGGGTTCCTAGTGCAATCTACTGAGAAGCAGCAAAAGAAGGGTGTGAAAGCTGTGTACCACCACAGCAGCATGGACAGAGCAGGAGATTTCGCAAAGATGCTCATCTGATACAAAACAAACACCTGAACATGGCAGAGAAAGGGTCTGCATGTCAAATTAGGGTGCCTCCCGCCTTGTGGGTTACCACAAACATCTCTGCAGGCTGAGACTGAACCTGGAAACTCAGATTTAGTTTCCTGCCGCAAAGACTGTGGAGAACAGAAAGTTGCCAGAGGTCCCTTCCAACCTTTGTGATTTTGTGATGCCTAAAACTGAGCCAGTGACAGTGCACAAGGAGAAACTGAAGCTTACTTTCTCCTCTTAACATTGCCATGCTAACTCTGTACACAGCAACAAAAGCAAAGCAAGCCTCCCTAAACACCCCTTTTCAGCAGCAGAGCTAAAAAAGGCCAATTCTGAATGGCAAAAGGCTGTGGGGTGAAGCTGCCACAAGACACTGTCGTTTGCCACAGTATAGCCTCACCTGAGTGCGGCAACAGAAGAATAAATTCCAATGGAAGAAAACCTGACAGCTCTTTCCGTTTAAACATATGCCCAAGGGCACAGCTTAGAAACAGGATTCTTATGTTATGAGCAAAAATCCCCTTCATTTTTCTTCTCCGTCACAGCAAAATCCTACAGGAACATTTTCCAGGTGGGGTGAATCTTACCTGATCAAGATCCTGCCATGTTCAACTGAGGAGAACAGAGCAGATGGGAAAGTCTGCGTCAGTACAATCCCAAGTAACTGCTTCAGAAGGCAAATGTTTGTTTTACCTGGTTCTTCTGCTTGATGAGTTGGAGGCAGAATTTCCCTACTGGTTTCCTAACCTTGCACAGTTGGTTGAGATGAAGGTGTGAACTACCAAGCACTCCTTTTAGGCTCAGAAGGAGAACTGGACTGCTAGAGCACAAGATGGGAGCAAAGAGACCAAAGTAATAGGTGGTGCTGTTTTATACCAGGAAAGGTGACTTGGAGGTATTAACTCTCAGAGTTAAACCAAGGAATGATGCTGCACTTCAGAAGAGGACAGACACAATCCCTCAGTCCTCCACTAGTGTGAATGAGGCACAGCCTGGGATCTGGGGAGTGAACAGCCAGGTCAACCTGGCTACCAGGGTCACCCCTTTTCACCTTGCACTTCTTGCCATCAGGCCCTGAGGCTCCTTCAACTGGATAAGCTAAAAAAGCAAAGGAATCAAGCACTGCAACAAAAGTCCCTGACTTCAGGCACACAGCTGAGTTACCAGCACTTCCAAAGCATGGCCAGGCTTTCTCAGCCCAGCTGCACATCTAGGTAATGTACAGTCCAAATGAAAAGTCAGACAAATAACAAAGGGCACTTGTAGCTGCAGGACTGCCCCAAGGCCTTCACTCCTCATGGGTGGCTTCACCCAGAGTCGCATGGAAAACCCAAGCTGGCTTGGAGCTTGCCAGCAGAAGGATGCACAGATTCACTCCGTGTCCCCACAGCAGCACTGTTCCTGGACTGCTGGGCACTTCCACCATCCTCCAGATACACTGCCTTAGCTTGAGCTGAAGCTTCCTGTGTTCTCATCCACATTACATGCATCTGGTAATACACAGGGTGCTGGGTCTGGTGTGCCCAGCTGTCCTTCATACTCCCAAGTCTACTGATCACAAAGTCAGAGCTTTCTATGCTCAGTTAAGCTATTAACAAAGCAAGCACCCCAGCCATCAGTTAAGGCTGTTACATCACACACAACTAGCTCACCATCAAACTCTCTTGAAGCAACTCCATCACTTGTTTCAACCTGTCCGCGGCTGGCAGGAAGATGGTGAATACTGTTTCAGGCTGCGCTTGAGAGGTTGCGTGGGAATTGTTCACACCCTCCTCCCGAGCACATGCTGCTGTGAATGCAGTCTCTACGCTACTCAGCTCTATGATCACGCAGCTCCAACAAGGGGAGCATCTTTGCTCCTGCCACATGTGTCTGCCTTAAAGGGGACATGAAAGCTGCTGGCTTTGTTTTACACTGGGATCCATGCCTGTGATCCCCCTTACCACATTTTTAAATAGACAGCTGGAAGACTTTCTCCAAGCAATTTTCCCCCTGCTGCTTTCTTCTTTTGTTCAGGACAGTGTTAATCTGGTCCTCTCTGATCTTGCCAGATAGTTTTCTGGAGGTATCAGGGATGGTTATTTTTTGATTGAAGGGCTGGAGTACCACAAGGCTAATGAAGGTGTTCCTTTCCCCAAAAAAGGTTGGATAGTCAGTGGAGACAGCAAAATCAAGTGACTACAGGAATGTTTCAAAGCATTACAGGCAGAAATCTCATCCTCCCCTTCGCTGTTCATGTTTAAAGCGTACAAAGCCCCATATATTTAATTTCCATGTACACTGCCTGGTCTCCTGCATTGCAAGCAAGACTATGTCATGAGAACTCCAGCATGGTACATCCTTACCCATCAATTTTGGGAACCAAGGCAGGGCTGTGGTAAGCAGCAGACCAAGAGGGACACGGTTTTATTCTCTGTACAATCTCCTACATGTTCCTCTACCCCTACCACACTCGGAGCAGCAGGGAGAAGAGGAGCATGTTAGATGCCTCAAGACTTTGGTCTCCTTCATATCTGCAAATACAAGTTTCTTATTAAAAGATAAAGAAAAAACTCTTTCATCCTCTACACCCCAACCTAATCTTTAAATACCTAGAGAAATATAAGTAATTGAGAAATGCTTTTAGCAGCTGGGGGCTCAGTTATCTCTTTCATGTACACAGACAGAAGCTGACTAGGACTAAAGGTTGCTTAACTTAAAACTGACAGTATGATTGCCATGCCTGGCAATGAATATTAAAAGCAATGACAAGATTGACATTATCTAACTGCACTGCAGCTTCTATTTTTTTTTCCTATTTAAATGCTTCATTCCTTAGTTCTTACTGCAAGCATCTGAGTCAGGAAAATACAGCTCAGGCTGACATCTTCCAGAAGTGCCTGCTAAAGCCCAGCTTTTAGGGTGCCAAACTTACAACACTTAAAAAGGCTCAGCTTACAAAGCAACATGATTTCCTGAGGACAAACATGAACAGAACACTCCTCAGGTGCCATATATGCTGCATACACATCCCAGGCTTCAAAGAGGCACCACCTGACTTTTCTACATGTAGGGCAACATTACTAAACCACCTTCTTCACCTTTCATAGTCAGCTCAGTTCTCTGAGAAGTGACTGCAGAGTAGCAGTAAGGAACTGGACCAGGAACCACTTTAGCTACAGTTTCTGCTCTGAATGAGGGGAGATGTTTCCCTGAATGTGTAGAATTCATTTTCCCCCCCGAAGAAATAGCTTTAAAGCTACTAAGTGGCTGTAATTGAATGAGCAGTGGTTAAGCAAGGATATAATATGGAACAAGCAAGTTGCCAAAATGCTTGCTTTCTTTAAAAAGGAGAAAGCACCACTGCCTGCACAGACTTGCTCCAATGCCCAAATTGTTCTCACCATGAAATGTGTACCTTATTTCTAACTCCAGCTCTTTCAACCACTGCTTACAGTTGCTTCTTTGTGGGCTGGGTTAAAGAGCGCCTCCCTCAACTGAGAATGACGTCCTCGTGCAGAAAACTACAGTTAAGGCCAAGTTATACTGTACATGATCCCTTCACACCTGAAAGCTGTGCTTCAGCTCTCATATTAATCAGAGCCTCCATGGGATCTGATGACAACGTGTGTTGCATTCTGTAGTGGAGGCGGAAGCTGTTTCCAAGTAACAAGGTAAAAGCATTTCTTTGCCCAAGGTCACACAGGTACCTTGTCTGCAGAGCATGCTTTGGCTGCTGCCCTGGTCTCTGCAGAGGGACTACATAGTCCCTTTGGGGATCCCTGTGCGTGTGTGTATGTGTGTGAAACCTGGGCCAGCTCGTTTCTCTGCAGCTGCAGAACAAACCTAAGCGGAGCTCTAACGTGGGCTGAGAGCCCCACCTATTCTGCAGCAAGGACACAAGCAGCAGCAGCTTCGCTTGCCTCTCCACAGTGGAGATGTTCACCACCAGATTTCCCCAGGTTTCCCCTTCCCAGGGCTCTTGCCTGCAGTGATGCATGGGCATCATTGGCAGGCTGGTCCCACACTATCACCAAGCCTCAGCACAGATCTGGACTTACCTCTTCAGGCTGCCTTATGGTACCAACTTAATCACTGCAACTCCAGAGAGGCAGGAACCCACCTCTCGCTATCTTCCCCACACCCCCAGCCTTCAAAGGAGAGAGACATTTGCTATCACTCTACCAAGAACAATGTTTTCATTAGCAGATGTTCTCCTTGAGCATCTTATCATCTTAAGTTGTCCCTGAAATCTTTCTTAAGTAACATGATGTGAAAGCTGATGGTCAAGAGCTCACACAGCAAAATCTAGCTTGCCCTGGCCACTTTGCAAGAAGGATATTGTTTTTTTGTATATGAAACAAAGGTAAGAAAGCCTAGCACTGGGTATAAACAAGCTGACTGTACATAATGGACATTGTTAGGTGTCTGAATAGGTCACTGACTCAAAAGGAGAGTTCAGCTTCACAATGTAGGTCTTGAGCTCTGAATACCAAGCAGAAAGCATCCCTGTGCATTCACGCCCCATGCATTCAGCGCAGCTGGATCTTTTTGTATTTCTCACTGTCCATTTCCTCCTGAATTTCCCTAGTTTCCTTCCATTCGTATTATGAGTCTTTGTTCTTTCTCTGCCCTCTTCCTCCTACTATTTTGAAGTGTACAGACGGAGCCTAAGGGTGGGGAAACAAGCACGGTAGAAAAACAACTTTCGCAGCTTAGTGAAAATAGGATAAACCAGCTCTAGCATTCGTTGTATGGAAGGAGTGACCTCTATTGCAAGAGGCAAGACCCTGCTAAACTGCAGCCACAAAAAATTTTGTATATTAAGAAGCTGAAAATAGCCCTTCATGGAATTAATTTCTTCCTAGTTGTGCATGGTACATGGTACTTTCCACCAGGACACCCACCATCAACTATGGAGGAATATTCTTCTTTCTACCAACATGTCTCAAAATACTGCAGGAGTTTGTGCAGCAGAGTAATCCCAACTCTGAACATGGCCTGAGATATTCTGAGCAAGCCATCTGAGGATCCCTAGAGGCCTTCAGCATAGGAAGAAGGTATTCACACACTGACTAGGTTTGGGTCTGACACTGACAAGCTTCTCCATTGGACTAAGTCACAGATTACTCACTGGTGAGATGAATTTTGTAAGAGGCACCCACTGCAGAAAACAAACCCGGAAGCTGGTGTCACTAATGTACAGCTCCAGGCATGTGGGGAAGCCAAAGATGAGCGAGATATTTACCCCAAACACAGAGGGTTAGGAAACAGCACTAAAGACTGAACCAGGGAAATGCTGAAAACACCTGCAAAAAGAGTTGTCTAGTTGTTGGCCTTGCTTTGCTCCAGATGTCATCACTAGCAGAGCTTCCCATTGAGGTCCAAGACATCCTGTGATCTTAGGGGTACTCCGGGACCAGGTCCTGCCCCGAAAGAGCAGTGATCAGCGCTCCTGCTCGCACTAGTGCAGACAAGCTTCATAACATGCAAGTTTTCTACAGTTTTTCTTTCCAAATGCTCAAAGACAACCTGCATGCATGACAAATAGCATCAGGACTTCTGCATCACTTGAGACTACCTAAGCTGTCAACTCTTTCAGTGATAATAATCACCTGTCAAAAATGCAGATCAGATTGGAGAAGAAACAAGGGTTAAAAGGAAAAAGTATTAGCAAGTACTTGGAGCTGTAGCCAAGGCAATCAAGAGACTGAATTCTGCTGCTTTGTAAGTACCACGTAATGCAACATGTTTCTCCTTCAATGCAGGGTCCTAGGGTGACTCCACAACACTTGTGCGCCTGTAGCTTTAAATTTGCTGATAAATAGCCTATGCACTCATGCACACTATGGATGTGGGGGAGGGAGAAGAGAGAAAGATTTCAGATTACAACAAGAGCAGCTTTTGTCACTTGATTTTGATGGTGTGTGAGGCAGTTTCCAGGCTCTTGGACTTGGGAAGAATGTTTTCTGTTCCATTCCTGATGTGCTTGGCTGCCTTCTGCCAAAACCTGTTTTAAATCCATTAATGAAACTAGGCTGAGTCTGCATAACTTCTTAATTCCCTGGTGGAAAAAGGGCACTTGAGCATATTTCCGGGAATGACAGACACCCACAGTTCCCACCATTGTCATGTGAAGCATTGCTCTCTGGCCAGCTCCCTCCCAAAGGAGGGAATATTCTCCCTGGAATATCACCCCAACTTGTCACTGATTGCTTTATGGAAATCCCAAGAACTTGATGATACCTGCTTTTCTCTTTATACCAGCACCTCACTAGTAGCTAATACTGCATTGCTGACGTGTTTGCATCCAGTTTCATATACAGAAGCAAGACCACACTCAGGCACGCTGGATCAGGTCTTGATACCCATCTGCTCCAAGGTCATGAACAGATCTGCCCCAGGTTGTAGGATGATGGGAATTATAAGGAAGGCTTTTTATTCCTGTATTGCCCTGCTCTAAAGGGACCCACATTCATGCCTCCTCTCCTCAAGAGGGGAAGCACAGAAGAGCAGCAATGCATCCTGACACCTCCACGCAGTTTGGAAGAGTTGGGGAGATGCTCCTAGCAGGAACTAAATTTGGCAGCTCCAGGACCAATCCAGATTCCAGGAGCTGAAAGAGCGCCCAGCAGAAAGCTGGCGGGTAGCTCTTTGCAGATCCAAAGGCAACCTGGGAGTCCTAGGGGGAACAGAAAGATCTGATCTACAGGACCACAGGTGAGCCTGAATCCGCAAAGACATACCCCTGTGCTGACATTCATATTATAAGCAAGACCCATTCACTTGCACACAGCAACTCCCAGAGTTCACATGAAATCCTTTAAGGTTAGGGGCCACTGTGAGTCATGACGTGAGCTGTGCCTAGGACAGATACCTGGAGAAAAGATGCCAAATGCTGCTCATAGATAAATCAGAATTATTCCAGTATATGGAAAGAAAACTCTCTTTCACAGGGTATTAAGGCAGTAGTAGACTCCATTCTTTAAAACAGTAATTCAAAGGACAGAGCAACAGCTAATAAAGCGGGCACCAGTTCTGTTAGAGCAGCAGTATTTTCTGGCAGCAGTATTATAAAGCTAACCTCCTGTTCCATGAACAGCAACAGACTAAATGAGAAGGATTGCTGAGTCAACTTTCGCTTTGGCTCTCACAATGTACTCTATGTTTTCCAACAGGCTATAACCTACCAGGGAAAGCTGGAGTGGGCAGAAGGGGGTGAACATTAAAAGCTTTGAAGAAATGCAGAAAGACCTATATGAAATTCAAGCCTCTGTTTAATTAAAAAGCTGAAGAAAATGATACCACAATGTTGTGACCTATGACTGCAAAGACCACGAGCACTAGCACTTGCATGTATGTGACTCAAGTGATGCTCTGCTGGGCCAAGAAATATTTTTTCTTCCAACTCTATACAACATATGATGTTATCCTAATAGTCACCTTAACATAGATGCACATGCAGCAGCTTTCAGAATAGGAGATACTGCAAGTAGGTCATTGCCCAAAGGTCATGTCTAATTCAGGACCTTGTCTCTAGCACAGCCCAAGAGCATGCAACTAAGAAAAGATGAAAGTTCAAGTGTAAAATGAATCTTCCTTGGTGTACCTTTCCTGCCTCAGGAGAACGAGATATTTAAGGCTGAAGTTCCTTCACAATTTAAATCCCATCCACCTCTTTGCTGACATGGGCTCCAGCACTCAGCTGTTGCAGAGCTGTTTTAGCATGCGACGCTGGCAGTCAGGCTGGTTTCAGCTAAGTGCACCAAAATAGCTCAGCAGAAAGATCCAACAAGCATGGATGCAAAAAGGATAGCAGGAACACAGCAGCCAGTAGTCAGATAGCCTGGCTACAGTGAAGCCTCAACCTGAAAGAGGTGTCCTGCACAGGACCACTCTGCTAACAGCATCTTTTGCAAGTAGCCAGAAGAAGCTTTTACATTTAAATAAAGGACTTGGCAGAGAAAAATCACTTCCTCTCATTTGCTCTCTCCACATTGAGTGAAACTGCAGCTGAATTAAGAGACTGGGTTATCAGCTCCCTTCCTGTCCCCCACAGCCTCTCAGTGTGGTTTGCTTTTCTACATGAAGATAGCTGTCCTGAAATTTTACAAGCTTGCTTTTCCTTTTCCAACTAAACATGCTAAGGTGCTTAAACTCTACAGGGCAGTGCATGCAGCTGGCATGCACACTAACTCATGACAACATGCTCTGACACCACTACCTGATGCACCACATGCTGAGACCTCTCTGGCACAAAACAAAAGGTGAGCCCTCTCCTGCACAGCTTTGCCTTGCCTGGATGAGTCCCAGCTGTGCTGTGATGTTCTCTGCTATCCCCATCAACAACTACCCTGTATTTTGAACATTCCTCTCAGCAGGAGCTAAACCCTACATTGGAACAGCCTGCAAAAATTCAATAACCATTGACTACTAGCTATGTTATAGACCACACTTACTGCTACTAGTTAATGTAAAAGCTGGTGTTGAGACGCAGAACATATCCTACAGCCACCTCTCCATCCTCACAGCAGCAAGGAGGAAGGGGATCTGCAATGCCCAGACAAAGCATCAGACCTCTGCTCAGTGCTCCGCAGCCAGCCTGAGTGCACTACCCAGCAAATCCTATTTGGAGGGAGCTTATTAGACCAGGCACAGCAAGGCACAAAGCCAGCTCAGACTTGGAAGCAGCACAGCTCAGCCTACACAAAGCTCTGCCTTTGCCAGTAAGCCCTCCAAGAACTGGCAGGTACATTCTGTGTGAAGCCAGCTCAGGGGTCCACGGGCCCCTGTTACAGTTTATTCACAAGCCATGTGATGAGTGCCTTGCTGGGGAAGGGACAATTGCACATGCAAGAAACCCAGTGTGGTCTGACTGCGTATTAACTCTGCATGTGGCTCCAAGTCTAAAAGGACCAGAAAGATAAGAAAAACACTGAAAGTTACTTTAAAAAGTATCTCAGCCCTTATTGTGCCTTCTGGATGACTGTTCAGCTTGATTAGCTGATGAAGAACCACACAGCATGCTCTGCACTGAAGCTGTAGAGATGATGACGACCTACCACATCCAACCCACCATGCCTTCAGCATTTCCAAGGAACAGGGTCTTTACCTCTTCCTCCCCAGCCATCAATCCACAGGCGTCTGGGTTTCTGGGCAGCTGCTTTCTTTTCAGTTACATCACAAATCAAAGTAAATAAAAAACTCTGTCAGGGACCTCTTCCCAAGATTCAGTATGAATCCTTCCCATTTTCAGCCCCACACATCCACAGCCTGTGGACTCAAGAGGACCCTGTCCATTATTTCTGCATCTGAAGCATGCTATCACTCAGCAATGCCCCTTTCTTTTACTTTGTACAACACTGAATTCCCTAGAGCATTCAGCATAATCTCTGAGCTAATGCTTCAGGGCCCCCAGATGTCACAGACACAGCCCTGTTATATTGGTATCAATATTTTAAACCAAAAGGCCCTTTTCCTCCAGCACAGTCTGTGTTTCCAGGTTTATAACAAAGAATAAAAAATAAATGCACGTATTCTTTGCTCAAGGTGCACATATGAAACCAGATTCACTCATGCATTGGCCAGACAGCTGGCATCCATCCTGACATTTATCTCCAAGCATGAGGAACAAAGATGAATCACTCACAGCTATGTATCTCTGGAGTCTGTCCTTGGTCAAGCAGCTAAATGTCATAAATCAGCCACTGGGCATCCTCAAATACAGAGATGGGCACCTAGAGAGAGCTGGAGAGCAAGAGGGGCAGTGGCAGTCTCTTCTGAATTAAACAGGCATAAGGACAACTGCGTCCTAGTGACACTGAAATAAAATCCACAAGAGTGGATTCAAATTCAAGCAATTTGCTGTATTCTGGGAAGTTCTGCTGTATTTGTTACTACTTCAAACAATTTGTTCAGCAATTAGTTGCCACAGTTAATTAACCTCAAAGAAAGGGAAGGATTCTTCATTTACTGAGGTCTTCAACTCAAGATTAGCTGAAATCCTTTACTAGAAAGGCCAAGCAAAGTCCACTGGTTTGGCAGAGGGTGGCTGGGGGGAAGCACACTGTGCAGGAGTTGAGGCCAGATAAACTCATGAGCTTTGCCTTCAGCTATAGCAGTCAGGCAGAGGTTGTAGCTGACAGTAGCTAACCAAGAAGCTGTTTTGGAGGCCTGCCACATTGAACATGCCCAATTCAGACAGGTGTTTCGGGGTTTGTTTGGGGTTGTCTGTTCTATTAAAAACCTCTTTCCAGGTACAATCAGACTTTTCACATAAAACCCAGCAGACACGAAGGTGACATGGAAAGCAAGTGCTACAAGAAAGGTGACCCAGAAGCTCGGGTAACAGTTTTGCTACCTTCAGCACACATCGCAAACTCACTTCTTTTGGCTCAAATTGCCTAGAGAACAATGCTAAAGCCGGGAATCCCTCCTGCAAAGCATAGCTCCTGGCAACGAAAGGGCACTGAGTTTTTGGATAGCAAAGCCCTCCTTTTATTTCAGGAACAGATCTGACTCCAAATAATCTTCTAGCGTGACTTGGGACCCTGCACTTTTACTGGTGAAAAGGTACACAAGCTGACTGAGGTCCCATCCCAACATAAGCAGGGTTTAGGATTCATTCCACTGGGCCCCCAGCTACCAAGTTCCTAGAGTTTCCAGTGGATGAAGGGCTTGGATCTTCTCCCAGGAGCTATTTGTCCTACAGAGCAGGTAGTGGCAATAAATCTGCTTATCCTGAAGGCTTTTTTCCCCATCCATTTACTACTCTCGGCTGTAAACTATGAAGCCAGTCCGCCACCAACAAATGTACAGGCACCCTCAAAGCTTTCACTGTCACCCCGAGATCGGGATTGCTGGGAAGCCAATCCGGCCTGCCTTGCCAGTTCTCTAGTTCATGCTGTGCCCTTTAATGCCCAGTACAGACGAGTTATGTAAACTGGCCATCTAGGCTACAATAAGACACAGGAGGTGTGGAAGGGTAAGGAAAAGCACAGCAAATAGAAGAGACAACTTCAGGGTTTGCTTTGGGAACCCTAGACAGAATATTCCCTCAGAGCTTCCAGGCTCCCTTGGTTTGTAAGTCTGATACAGAAAATTAAGACTTTACAACTGCAGCGGCTGATCCAGCCACTTCTTCCCAGCCAGTCACACATCAAGCAAAGCAGAAGCTCTGGGACAAAGACAAGTGCTTGTGGGAATGTGCCAATTTCTGCCCAAGTTTTAAGCTCCAAGACACCACACTCAAGGTTTTCCATGACCTGTGGCAGAGCCTGCATGGATTTATATTCCCAGTCCTATCAATACTGCCTCCTAAAGGAAAAGCATGGCCAGAAATCCCATGGCCAAAGACAACAGCCATTTATTTGTTTCCAGGTGCTCATGGTGCCAATGCTGTCCCTCCCAAGCTCCTCCAGAAAGGGCACCAAGTTCTGTACTTGTTAAAGATTAATTCAGCAGCTAAAGACAATGCAGCACAAACACATACTGACCTGGCACAACAGGAGCATGGCATGTCATGGAGAAAGAAGGTATCAAAACTGAGCAAAGGATTCCTGTGTCACAGAGAGACAAGAAAGCACTCCTTGTAACAGCAGCTCTCCCTGCTTCCCATCCAGCTCATCTAGGGCTAAGGGACAAGGGAGAAGGCAATTTTTCTCCCCAGGAGACATTTATTTATAACAAAGGAAATTGAAGAGAGTCAGCTATGTAGTGCTCCTCAAACAGCTATGACCAACAACCTTTTCCTAATGTTCATCAACACACTTACACTCCCAGAGATTTTGGAGAAAAGTCTCCAAAGATTTTTGGAGAAAAACCTTACCCATCTGTCTGACTGCAGATATTCTACATCCATAGAAGATTCAAACACTGCACACAGCACTGATCAGGGGAAACCTGCTAAGCATCTTCACTATCTCATAGGCATAATAAAGCTTCAAAGGTTTCTTAAGAGTCCTGTTAAATGCAGTGCCCATGAAACCATAAAGTGAGGAGGGAGACGGCTATTTTGTACAGTCTACAGAGCCAGCCCAAAGCTCATGACCTGTTTTGTACTCATCTGTTTGCAGAGGCCACGTAATTCTCTACAAGAGGTTTTGTTTCCAAAACAAATGCTACACACTCTTCTTTGACTTTGGGAAGCAGAAAACACAAAACCAGCCAAACAGCGCTGGCAAGGCTCTTGACTGCACGCGTGTGAGTGGGAAAGCGAGCCCTTCCAGCTTTCCAAAGGGTTATTGCAAACAGCAGGGAGGGAGATGGGATTTTACACATTAGGAAAAATACCAGGATGGTGCTTGTCCTTAAAGTGAACGCTGCACAACAAAAGGCCCTGGGCTGCATTGTCTGTTTAGCACTTCACTTATGCAAACCATGTGACGTACAGTGAGACCCCCCCCATTAGCAGGGGGTACATGGCAGGAACTGCTCCTGGCTGCAGTACAGGCCAGTGTGCTGTACAGCTTGCTGTACAAACCTTCATGTTTTTCTGGCCTAGGCAACTTTGCTGCGCATCATCCAGAGACTACGGCAAAGCCAAGGACGTCCCTGCATAGCAGTCTCCAGAGGGTTAGAGATATGGTATACCCCAGCTGCTTCCTCAGCCAGCCTGCAATGGAAAATGTGCAGGTCACAGATGAAGAGGCAGGCACGCTGCATACCAGCCAGAGTGTAAGGAAACAGCACAACCACACTGGAAAATTACTCTTTCAGTGCTCTCCCGAGGAAGTTTAATAATCCCATCATTCACACACTTACACCTCTGCTGTTTTTTTGCAGAGCATCCCTGGGTGAGCTGTAGGAGCACGATGCAGCTCCAGATGAGTCAGGAAGGTTAAAATAGTGGTAACGGGGGTAGGGGGAGACCAAGTAGCTGAATTCCCACCGGTTTTGCATTATGAAAGCCATGAGCTGCAATCAGCAAGCCTCTGTGGGTTTACTTTAACCCCATCCTTGCTGCTAAACAAGCATCTCAACTGACTTCCTGACAGCATACATATGTTGGTGACACACAGCATGCTCAATCACAAGACAAAACAGGCAAGCCCCTGAAGAACAGCCATGTGCTTTCTTCCAGTCAGTATTTTTCAAACTGTGCAAGTTCCCTGCATTCATAGGTGCTGCAAGCCAGCCTCCTGCTCTCAGGCCTGCAGCTTAAAGGGACAAAACCCAGCAGATTTACAATCCAGCCCTGCACATGCCCCAGGCTTGTTACTTCAAGAAATGCCATTATTGTTCTCAATAACAGGCGTCTGTATTGTCCACCAGCTGCCTGAAGGCTTAGAGCAACAGTGCTGAAGTATGAGTTCCCCAAAAGGGTATTAAAGCTGCCTCACATGGTTGGATCAAACTCATATATCCACAGTTATTTGCTGATAACCCCAGACTGCTCTGGGTTGGAAGGGACCTTAAAGCTCATCCAGTTTCAACCCCTGCCATGGGCAGGGACACCTTCCACTACACCAGGCTGCTCCAGGCTCCATCCAAGCTGGCCTTGAACACTGCCAGGGATGGGGCAGCCACAGCTTCTCTGGGCAACCTGTGCCAGGGCCTCAGCACCCTGACTGAAGAATTGCTAGTAGATGCTACGAGAAGAGAGGACACAAAATGCAACTTCCCCTGGGATTCCTCCCTGTGCCTTTCCCAACAGCACCCCCCCCAAAAAAAAAAAAAAAAAAAAAGAGAGAAAGAAAAAAGAAGCAGTCTCAACCAGAAACTTCAAACAAATCAGTTCCCTCCACTCGCCACCTCAGTGCATACACGAGCATCTCACACACATCCTCACACACCCAGAGGGACGTCTGCTGCCAGCACAACACCAGTTATCTGCCTCTGCAGAGGGTCCCTTGGTACAGCAAGTGCCCCAAGGAATGCACTCACTCTAAAAGGGCAAGGGCTCCACGGCAAAGCAGACTGGGCTGTAACCCAAAACATCAGGAAGGCTGTGAAACTCCTTGGATAGGGAAATAAGGTACTCCATGGCTTGGCAAACCAGATTAGAGCACCCTAGAGAGCTTAAGGCAGTCTGGAGATTGTTTAAGGTGCCCTTTCAGCTCAGCCTGGGCATCAGTTCACTCAAGGCTCAGGGGTTTGCACAGGAATAATAAGGGGAGTGCAAGAACTAGGGGGCTCTGACACCTCCACATGAGGACAGTAATAGCCAAAGTGAACCCTAGCCATGCTAACCATCCTCATGGTGAGAAACCAGCAGAGGAAGTCCCCATATCTGGGGCAGACACTTGCTAAGCCCCTCTCAGGCTTTCTCAGGACACAAAAGAGCATTGCAAGACAGCTGCCAACCAAAGAGGCTGGAGCTCTGAAGAGAGACCATGTGCTCTTTGAGAGTTCAGTCACACCAACATCTCCTTTAAGATAAGGAGAAACCAGCATTTTAGTTGGTAACTAACCCTAATTGCTTGACTTCACACCTTGACACGAAGCCAACCAGCCTGGGCATGCCTGTTTTCTAAGCCTGGTCCTGCACAAGGCTGAAAACCTAGCATGCAGATCAAAGTTTTGGCTAAGAAATGTGCTGGAAAATACTGGTGTGCTGATTTTCCATGAATGAGGCCACCAGTATGTAATTTTCCACGAATAAAGCCATTAGTATGTGAAAAGCCTGCAGCAACAATACTGCCTGAGAGCAGGGAGCATAGCTCTGCTCTGACTGCCACTACAGCCTTACTTCTGGTTCATGTTTTATAAAGAATGACTCAGCTGAACTTGCTCCTTGACATGAAAAAAAACGAGTGTGGGAAAACAAGAGGATGTAACAAGCATCTGGTATGGGGGAGACACTCAAGGGACGTGGTGCAGCTCAAGTTAATATGCAAGGAAGCACTATAAAAGCAAGATAAGATAGGAGTGGAAACAAATCTTCCTAGTAGACACATCCCCAAGCCATGGCACAGCTGGGAACAGGAGCTCTTCAAACCCAACTCCAATTCCAGTCTTTCACTACAAAGCAAGGCTGCCCCCCTCACCTCCTTCTCCAACCAGACCGAGCCTAACATGGGGAAGATTCAGGGATTTCCCTTTGCAACCTAACAAGGGCTCTGGAATAAAAACACAGCTTGCTGCATTCACCACTAGCAGTTCATTTCCTCAAACATTATCACAGAGGGGGAAAGAGAAATATGCTCATGGATCAAAGAGATGAAAGCAAATGAAAATATGCCCCATAAAACCTGTACTGCCCTAAGGGAAAACTGCCCCAGAACTTTCATTCGGGAATTATCAAAGGCCCCAGACTGGTAGAGGGTTGTTAGTATTTTATAAGACAGATGCTTTAGAGATATAAGTACTCAAATAGCTGAGATTCCATTCTTCTGAACCTCAAATGAGACTAGAAAAAGAAACAGCTGATGCCACTCAGCCCGGCCCAGGGATCCAGCCTAGCCACATCAAGACAGAGGACTGAAGCAAGGCACAGGGCTGTACAGGCACTGCTCAACTTCCTCCGGAGGAGGTGCCACTGCCCCAAGCAAAAGCAACCACACCAAGTGCTGGCATGGCTGCAGGGAAGCGTGGAATGGAACTACAGAATCTCATTCATTTCTATTGCAAAAGAGAGGCTGGGGCAGAAGGTATTGACTCATTTAGCCTGAGAAAAAGAAAGGATTGCTCCTGAGAGACTAGTTTAAAAGAAGGAAGTTTAGTGCATGTTTTGCTTTGCGTGTGGGAGAGTGGGTACGAAACTTCCCACACTCGGAGCTCTGTTTTGTATCAGAAAAGGCTTAACGTAAGTTCAAGAGCAAAAACTTCAGAGAAGGGGCAAAGACCCAAAATGGCAGAACTCTCCCACCCACAGCTAAGCTCAGAGGTGACTGGAGCCATGGATAAGCCTGTCTGCAGGCAGTGGTCATGTCTTGAGCACAGGATTCACCAGCAGTGTGACCACGTTCACAGCTTGGACAGCCCGACTCACTTTGCCTCTCAGCTGGATTGTGAAGCCCACGCTGGTGCTCTCGTTGCTGCCAAGCCTGCATCAGCTCGAGAGCAGCATCCGCACTAGTGCAGGCTCTGCAAGGAGTCTGGCTTCATGGGATGATGGAAGCCTCAGTCCACGCTGATATCAAGAGGGGAGGCAGATGTTCAGAGGATAAGGTTGTTTGGCATGCTTTACAAGTGTACAGCAATCACAGTCTTATTTACTACAGCTGATAGAAACCCTTCCCTTTAGTACTGAACCAGCCATCGTTCATCCTAATGACAAACCTCCTCTTCTACACACATACAAACACTCATCCCATGGGGTAATTAATTTCAGCCCCCCTAGCAAATCAAACCAAGATACTCCAAAAAAAATCATCCAGCATCATTACCATGTTGATTCAAGGAGGGGATACACATAGACAGATACCAGTAGATAAACACTAATAATGAATAATTAAACCAAAAGTAAAACCAGCAAAGGATCTAAGACCTAAAGAGAAATTACTCACTTGGAACAGCTACCACCACATTTACCTTTCACGACCAAAGTGAAATAAGTAAAACTAGCTCTAGGGCACTTGAATATTGCCCCTGGCTGGCACATCGCGCAGCGTACAGAAAGACGTCATGTGCTACTCACACCCAGACATTTGGCTTCGGCACAAGGGGCTGGATCTCTCCGCCTGGGAGAACAGCACTCTCTGGAGCACAGCAAGGGAAGCGCAGGAGAAATCTGAGAAGCCTTGAAACCACTAACAGGGCTATTCAGCTGCTGAAGTGACTACTGGAAAAGTCTACCTCCAGCTCCCCCAAAGGTCTTGATTACTTGCTTTATCTGCACCCTTATTCAGCCCATACAAGCAAAATGTGCAAGAGTTTTAGCCAAATAGCTGCTTACAGTTGATGCTGAGCTGAGACTGGACGGTAAATTCCTGCTTTCTGAAGAGAAAAAAAGCCATGGACTGCTGTGAAATGAAATTGCTCCCTGGAGGCATGTGAATGCCACAGCACTTGCTCTCGATCTGAGGTTTACAGAAGCTGAGAGCCCTGTGCCTGTCTCACTAGTGTTCACTTCAGCAGTGATCAGTTTTCATCATGATAGCAAAGGAATCCAATTAGCCCAAACCAACTCATGTAGAAAGAGCAGCTTTAGCAAAAGAAAGCTTTGGATGCAAAGTGTCTCCTAAGAGTAGAGAGGAAGGTTAGCTTAGAAATCACAGTTGGGATGCTGCAAACAGGCTCCAGGTTCTCCCATCACCTATATCCTCCCACAAGGACTGCCACCATTCCTCCTCCTGCACACTGAAGGCGGGAGAGAGGACATGAACAGACATCTTCCTAATGCTCTACTCCAACATTAAGTGCAGCAGAGTAAATGACTTCTCAAAGCAAAGGCCTGAAGCTTTTCATACCATTTAATGGTCAGTCCATACGAATTTCTCTACAGTAGACTAAGAGAGGAAAGCATCCACGATGGACAGGCCAGAGTTTATCTTGCTTCCTTTGCTCAGGGTTAGTATGTGCCTCTGGGTCAAAGCTTTCTTGCAGTGCCTCTTCCTGCTGGGTCTTGCACCCACATCCAAACCCTTGCAGACCAAATTCAGCCTGGGGGTTGGTGAGCACCACACCTCCAGAACTCTGTGGGAGTGGCGCCTTGCTTCAAAGGCAAATTTTACCCTGTGTTTATACCAGCCTACAAGGCATGAAAAGGTCTAGGAGGTCACAGATCCACCACTGCAATTGCAGGCAGGATCAAACAGAAAAGCAAAAGTGGGGCTGAGTGAGCAAGTCCACGTTTAATTACAAATGAGTTTGATAATAAGCAGAGGCAAGAACAAAGCAAGTGAAAAACCTCCCTTTTTCTTCCTGGCTCCTGTACAGGCCATGTAGAAACAGATGCCTGGAGAAGAATCTCAAATAAAATCCACCAACTACATTTCCATTTCATTTTCAGAACTGCTACAGCAGCACTGTTTCCTATGCTGTGCTTTGACATACATTAGGGACTGATGGGCAGCCAGCCGCTACTCACAATGCAGGTCTTGGGTCTTTGCAAGTATTTCTCAGGCTGGAGCTCAACCCCCCTGTTGTGGCTCAAGTCACACATGCACAAGTACATGCACACGGTCATTCTGCTCTAAGCTGCATGGAGGATTTCATTTGCTTTAACATCGTCTGAATATGAAATGGTGGCTGCAAAATAGGATTACTAGCACAGAGGATGATCGACCCAGCTTGCAGGTCCCGCCTGGCCCAGGCAGGGGGCATAAAGCAGCTCCCAGAACACCAGTGATGCTCACAGAGCTAACTGAGCCCTGCATCAGGTCATGCACTTACAGCCAGAAGCGACTCTTGCTGCTCCAGAAAAGCCCTGGAGCAACATAAGGATAGCAAACAAGCCCTAAACAGACAGGCAAGAAGGCTTAGTGGGGTGAGTGGAAGGCTTCTTTTGAACTCCAGGAGTTTTCCACCTATTTTTTTGTGACAGCAAATTAGAAGGGGTCAGTGGATCCCCTCATCACATCCAATACCCCTGACAGCACCAACAACAGCCTAACAGAACCCAAGAGCATGACAGAAACACAAATGGAACACAGTATCAGCCTCAAAGCCCTCCAACAAAGTGACACCCACTGCTGACAAACTGCTGACTAGCTGGGTGTCACAGGGGGACACGATGGGAATAATGGGAAGGCTGGGAAACTACTGCACCCCTGGGAACCAAGGGCTCCTGACCTTTCTAGCAAAGCCTGCTGAAAGAACTGGGTGGGTTGTTTTGTACTCCTGGCTTTAATTACAGCCAAGTGTTAAAGTTATTCTCCTCCAACCACCCCCGTGTCCCTCACAAGCACAAATCTAGCTTTTTATAGCACATCCGGTATGGATGTTAAACACATTCAGGAAATGCACTCTCAGCCCCAAACATCCCTTCCCCTGGACCAGTTGTGCGGCAAGGGTTTTTAACGTGGAGATGTGGTGCCGGATGTTTGGTTTTGTGATGGCTGCTTTCCTGGATTACTTCTGTCTGTTTAGAGAAGGAAAATGAAATAAATGCAGGGTAGGCTGGCTGCATCCAGAAATAATGCACGCTGTCTGCAAGGTGAAGAAAGAAAAGCCAGATGGAGAGGCCACTCTAAGCTGCTTGAAAGCCCTGCACACAGGGCTTTCTTCTTTTCTCTTTTTCTTTTCTAAATAGCTGACAAAGCTCCTGGGGCCTGACAATGGCTCACAGCACAGTGGGTGTCCAGAGGCATATCTAGGATCTCAAATCACAGGTTTTCACTGCCTTCTGTTGATACTGTCCCAGACTGGGGCTCCTTCTGTAACGTACAAGCGGCAAATATACCCTCTTCCCCAAAACTTCTATTTTAAGGGGCACTAGCAAAGAGCCACCAGGCTACACCAAGTTCTGCTGGTCCCCTGGTGCTGCTCAGGCTTGCCACTGAGGCTTGTGGCTGTTTGCCCAACAGGGGCAGGGCTTGGACAATAGCTGACTCAAAGTCTACAACCTGACCTTTGTAATTTTTGTAACACAAGGGAACTTGCTTATGGCTTTAAGAAACACTGCAAGCCTGCTAGTAATTCTCTCACCTGAAAATACCCTGGCTGACTTCCCCACTGGAAGCATCCTCCTAAGTCCAAAGGTAAGCATATTTGCTGGCAGCCTAAGGAATCAGTCTTGGATACCATCCCAAGGTAGAAAACTCCATGGAGCACTCTTACACCAGAGTGCACACACACTGGTCAGTCCGCTTCAGATGGTCTCCTGCTGAACCCTCAAGCGTATTGGGCTGTTCCACAGGTTATTCAAAATAAGACTGCAACACTTCAGTGGCAGTATCACTGCACAAACCCAGGACACTCTGTAGCAGGTTAGGAGATGGAAGGCAGGTGGGGCTACACGGCATCAGGGTTTGCTACTCTGAAAGGTAAGACAAACAAGCCCAGGCTGTTTTGCCCTTCCCCTCCCTGCAGCCAGGCCATCTCATGTTCTGAGCAAGCAACTGTCAGTAGGACATCACACATCAGCGAACTGAACCACCACCAAATTGAGCTGCCTCCAAAATAATCACACTGGAGGAAAGTTTTAGTCCTTGAACTCATTATTTCTTATATTGATTTTTATTCCATTTTTTCCATATTTGAGTTGAATTCTTCACTTCAGACACCTGTAGCATTAACTCAAAAAGGGCTCTGGCTATTTCTCCTGAGCAACCAGATCTCCAGCACAACCAGTCATGCACCTTGGTAATGATCAGTGGTGCAGGCCCACTGGCCACCCAACTCCCCCTCTGGGCCAGTAAGATACAGGAGGAAACCTTGATCTCAGACAGTAGGAAAGTGAGCAGCCTGCAGGGCTTTCCCAGTGGGCAACCAAACCTGCCTGCACTTAGAGCAGCAGGGCACTTGCTGGGGGAACTGGAAGGCAGGTTTGAAGGGATGGGACCACCAGCAGTATGCACAGCAAGGAAGTGCCCCAGCTTCAGCTGCCACTCAAACCACTTTTGTGCCCACCCAGACTGAATAAAGAGTGCCAGTCCAAGTCAAGGCAAGTTTTCCAGCACAAAACCACATAACACAACACTTAGGTTACAACTAATGTGCTCTGCAGGGAAAAACCCTTGTGTAGCATGAACAGCAGCAAGACGAATATGCTCATACATGCATTCATTCATCTCAGGAAACAGCAGCTGTCAAGTCACACACACTTACTATGCTTTCATTGCTCTGATCTAACTGCAAGCTATGCAATACTTAGCTGGAAAAATGAGTGACAATCCAGCTGCAGCAACTGAGTAACAGCCTATCTTGGGGAAAGGCAGCCTGAACTCACACTGGAGAATTGCTCTTCAGCAGATGTGAAAAACAATGTATTTATTTGATGGGTATTGTTTCTATGTGACCAAATCATATGCAGCTTATGTCTTATAAATTATAAATATAAATGACTGACTTAAAAAAATCACTGTTGGAACACAGAAGCATCTCCTCTATTCCTGAGAAGCAGGTGATCTCCCAAGCTCATCAAGAACCACAGAGAGGCATGTCAGATGCTCAGGGGACCTGACCACTTCATATCTTTGACAAGCATGATAATCTCAGAATTAGGTGTTAGAGCTTGAACAAAGTGACAAATCCACATCAAAATTACACTAGAGAACATGAAAAAGGCATCTCACATTCAAATGCTCCCAGAAAGTTTATAAGAAGCCACAGCCCAGCCTGTCATGCCTTTTTACGGTCCCAAGAAGCACCTGTCAAAAGAACTGCAGACAATTCCAGGCATGTTTCTTGGCTACCTGCAGTTTCATCAGGCTGCTCAAGACGTTCAAAACAATATTTCCTTATTAGGAAGAATGATTTATGAGGATTGAGAAATTCAAGCCTGAACCTACAAAGTGAGTCATGGGGACTTATAAGCTGCTTCCCCCACTTCCCTCTCCCCACACTGAAATCCTGCAGAAAACAATTACCCCTTAACTTAAATACCACACAGCTTTTACTGTATGCTGCTTGCAGTCTTGCTCACTAAGGGTCTGTATCTGGGCAGAGAAACCACATACTCACCCAGACACTGTTGGGAGGGAAGCCGGAGCTGCTGACTGCCATTTCTCTTGCTGCTTCAGAAAAGCTTTAGCTTCTTTTGAGGTTGAGTCCACTTCTTTAGTCACTCTGTTGGAGGAAAAGGAGACAAACCAGAGGATAAGGAAAAGCTGTACTCACAACAGCAAAAACAAAGATCCAAGGAAACACAGAAAAGATGTGCAGAAGTCCCCACACCACCTCCATCAGCTACAGGCTGAAGAACAGGCATCTTGTTAAGATTTCATGCCAGTGACAAACCCTCTATAGTCATGGCAGAAAAAAGGAAAAGAGTAGCTAATTAGAGCTGAGGGAGGAAGGGATTTTCTTTTTCTTCAAACAAACAGGAATGTTTGTTCATTCAAGCAGGCCTGTCTCACTAGCAGATACTAAATGCTCTGCTCAGGTCACTGGGGGCAATTCCAGGCTCTTAATTGGGCTCTTGATTTCCTCATTTGTGGGTCAGTGAGGCAGCTCTTATGCCACAGCTGTTCTGCCACCCACATCTCACAGGCTTGGCAACATCTGCATCCCAAAACAGAGCACAGAAACTGGCTCCAGGCATATGGAATAGGAGGAAAAGTTTTGACAAGGCAGAATGCAGAAATTTGCTCTCATTTTCTACTTAATTTTTGTTTGAGGCCCTTAGGGTGCAAAATACTGAACTTTAAAAAATACAGCACCCACAGCAGGGAATGAATTACAAACATGAGAATGAATCTCTAGAAAACACACTCAGTAATTAATTGTTAGAAAATCCCAGCTACTTTAGCCCCTCATTTACAATCACCTGCCTCCAGTGACACACTTTCCACACTCTCAGGAGCTCTTAATGAGGTTGTCCTGGCTTCCCAAGCTAATAATTTTGCTCCTTTGTTCCTTGATCCTCGTTAGTCACAGGATCTGCCCTGGTTACAAGTCAGGCTGATCGCTGCTTGCCTCCTACCCACCAGCCTGACACTGCAGCTTCCATGCAGGAACTGGCTGATGGACATAGAGAAACCCAAGGAGCTGCAGATCCAGCAGGGTTACTGCTGGGCTGGGCTTCAACAGAAGCATTGTGCCACTGTTTGGTAAGCCTGGAGGCACTGATGCCCTGAAATCCCACTTACACACAACTAGTACACCCATGTCCCTGACCTGACAGCATCTGAAGAAGCTGTTAGGGAAGGGAAATCATTCCTCCTCTGCAGACTGCAAATTCAGTGGGAAAAGCATGTTCAGAAATAAGAATAAATTCTTGTGCTGTACACCTCTTTCTCTGCCTGGTCCTGCCAGTGCAGATTAACACCATTTTCCCCTGCACTGTCACATGCCTTTCAAACTAGCAGCAGTCAAGGGGAGAGAGACAAATCCATGTTATGAATATTTAGAAGTGGGTGCTGATCAGACTGGAAAGAGGTGGGAAATGGGGAAAAACAGTTTGGGAAGAAACAAAAGCCTTGATAGAGCACTGTCACAATTTAGGACATTCCAAAAACATCATTATAGAATCATAGACTGCTTTGGGTTGGAAAGGACCTTAAGATCAAATAGCTCCAACTCAATGCCATGGACAGGAATGCATCACACTGGACCAGGCTGCTCCAGGTCCCATCCTAGCCTTGAACACTGCCAGGGATGGGGCAGTCACACCTTCCTTGGGCAGCCTGTGCCAGCATCTCATCACCCTCACTGGGAAAAACTTCTTCCTTACACCTAACCTGAACTTCCCCTGTTTCAGTTTAAAGCCACTCCCCCTTTTCTTATCATTGCAGTCCCTGATGAAGAATCCCTCTCCACCAACTTTGTAGGCCCCCTTCAGATACTGGAAGGCTGCTATGAGGTCTCCACGCAGCCTTTTCTTCTCCAGGCTGAACAGCCCCAGCTTTCTCAGCCTGTCTTCATACAGGAGGTGCTCAAGCCCTCTGATCATCCTTACGGCCTCCTTTGGACTTACTCCAACAGCTCCATGTCATTCTTATGCGAGGACACCAGAACTCCACACAGTGCTCAGCAACAGCAGTCACACACCAAAGGTTACTGTACATCCAGTTTCCTTCAACAGAATAAACTTGGTGTCTTTGTGCTGCAACCAGCAGGAATGCCCCACAGAGCTCCTCCAGGCATAAGTGCCATGCTTCCATGAATACAGACACACAGTCTATTTAATGTCAAACACAGCAGCCAAACAGCTGGTGCCATGTCCTGCCCACCTGTGGAGCAGCACCATTTCTCATGCACTTTGCAGTATTGGTTTCTGGCATGGGCCCCCTCTTCCCATCACCCCCTGCACTCTTGTGCCGCTGGAGGCATGCAAAGAGCACATGAGCAGTCATGAGAAACATTCAGGCACACCCTGAGCATGCAGGAATTTGAGAGGTGCAGCGTATTAACCACATGCCTGGAAAAAACCCTCTACACTGGCCTCGATACAGCCACAGGACCTGCTCCTGGGTTACATACCAGCCAAACCCTGCACGATTCTGGGACTTGAAGAGTGCAGGACCAAGAGGAGGGGTTGGGAAAGGAAGCAGAAGTCGGAGAAAGCACACCTTATCACTAACTCTGCTCCTGCAAGCCTACAGGAATTGGGAAATTAAATAGCTTAACAGTGTCTGGACAGACACAATCCCAGGAGTGTTCAAGGCCAGGATGGATGGGTCTTGGAACACCATGGTCTAGTGGAAGGTGTGTGTCCCTGACCGTGGCAGGGGGTTGGAACTGGATGAACTTTAAGGTCCCTTCCAACCCAAACCAGTCTGGGATTCTATGAATGGGCAGCAAGTCTTCAAAGCTTGCGGCAGAGCTTGGATCTTAACCTCATGAGTGCTTTCAGCCTCTTTCACCAACCCAGAGACGAAACTGGCCAATGTCTGTCCTACCAGTTGAGGTAAAAGAAGACACCAAGCTAAGATGTACATGAAAAACAGCTCCAGGGATTTGCCAGCCTGCAGTCTGACAGAATTAGCATGCTGCTGGTTGGACCAGCACAGCTCTTGGAGCAGGAAGACGCTCAATCCCAGGAAAGGTGAGAAAGGAGAAACCTCAACCTGCTGAAGCCCCTCAACATGATGCACAGCCCTTCAACGACAGACACTTCAGCTTTGATACTTGTGTCCTCCACTCCCTCAGGGTACCAGCAGCAATGGCTGGGCACAGTATGTAACTTCCTTTTTCCTCCCTTTGGCTTGCCAGCAGCCGCTTTAGCATGTATTTTTGAAGTTGTCCACTGTAAAAACTCAGCTGCAAAGCCGCAGGCAACCTGTTCCAGTAGGACTGGCCAGCTGGAGACAAAGGAATGCACCAGAAATGTAATTAAAAGTGACCTTTCAAGGCAATTTCACCACAAGATCCACTTACATCCTCACATAAACTGAAACAAAAGCAGCTCTGAGGCTGGGCTGATGCCAGCAGCAACTCCTGAACCACTCCACAGGAGTGACAAAATAAAGAATGTGAAAGGGCTTTATAAGGTATTAATTCAGGTTATGCACATTCCAACCTTTTCCAGATCCCAGGCCAAGAAGGGAAAAAAAAAAAAATAAAAAAAATCCTCTGGTCTGCATTATTATGGGAGACAATAACTCTCCATGTAGAAACCAAAACATTTCTTGTTCTTCATGGAGAGGAATGAGAGTCATTAATCCAGCTGGAAGAAATCACAGTCATTACTAAGGAAAATTACAAGACCTTTCACTTTTAAATACTTGATAAATAACCATTTGCCTGACTGTTTACTGGGATGCTATTCACACACTGTAATCCAGGAATAAACATGGAAATAAGTATATTGTCAGGAACAAAATAAGTAGCTACTGTCTTGCCCACTTGCAGACCCCGTAATTCACACACAAAATCGCTCGCTCTCATCACTTTCCCATAAAGATTTCACTATATTGCTACGCTATTAAATTGCACAATAAGACTTCCAAAACACAGAATAGTTATTAATTTTTCTGGACTGTGCTGGACAATGCTACTGCAGAAGATGCTGTGCAACTGTAAAACAGAAAGGTCTTCCATATATAAAGCTATTATACATAAAACATGCTAGAAACTAAGATCACTAAGTCTCCCTGATATTTACAGGTGTCCTCCTAACTTAGGATACTTCATCTCTGAACCAAGCTCAAAGTGGTACCTAAGCATTTCAGCATACTCATACCCACCAATCCTGCTGTTCTGGTCCCTAGCTATGGACACATTACTTCCAACTTCCACCGAAGAACTTGTCACCCTTCCCTTCACCTTTTCCAACTGAAATGCTGTGATTTATGTGCATGGAAAAGGCGCCAGTCGTGCAGGCTGGGCACCAAAGCACATGAAGAAAACCCACAGGCTGTCCCAAGAGTCATTCCATAGAGCACACATAATACTGAACTGTAGCATCCTAATTTAAGAAGTGTTTGATCTGTTCCCAGAAGTCTGCATAGCCACCTAAGCAGCTACAGGGAAGGAGGAATATAGGCTAAAATGAGCACCCCTTTCACATACCTCTATAGCTAATCTACAGGAGGTTAAACCCAAATTTTCATGCTTTGGTTCAGTGGCAGAGCAAGCCTGATACACCAGCTTGTCCTGTGCTCTGGTCATACAGTCGGTGCAGAGTTACCAGGCATGAAGGGGGTCCCAATCTAACACATCATACCATTCCTGCTCCCATGGCACACACAGCACCAGCATTCCAGGACTCACCCCAGTGCAGTGGTCAGGTGCCTCTGCTCTAGCACAGCTGAACCCAGTCCTGTCTGCAAGAAACAGAGCTAGTATAAGGGATGCCAAGGGTGCAGTGTCAGGAAAGCGCCTGGCTCTGCAGCGAGGCACCCTGCAAGCCCTTCCAGAAGTGAATCAGCAGGGAGGGGAAAAGGAGGCAGAGTCTTCAAGGCAGGACAAGGAAAACTGGGAAAGACAAACAGCCACATCAGGAAGGCTTGCAGGCTTCTGTCCACAGACTGCTGTGTAATAGCAACCTTGTGCATCCCAAATGCCAAAATCCTTCCAGCTTACACCCATGTGGCTCAATGCAATTGAATTCTCCTCAAAATGCCTGATGCACATCAGGCTGAGGAAGCACATGCTGGGATTGTGGTATAAGCGGACTTGGAGTTGACCAGATAGTTCAGATCCCTAATTGCAGCGGCACAAAGGTACCATCTCTTCTGACCATGCTGAGAAAGGGAGAGCAAGAGTGGAAGCTCTGGAAAATGCCAGCTCTTTGCCACTTGTACTCGGGACACACAGTCCCCACTTGGGAAACCTGCCTCAGTTTAGACCTGACACAATTATAAGACTTTCCACATGATCTTAATGTTGTCAGCTCTGGGGAATCACAGACTGAGGTGGGGGGGAAATGAGGTTAATTATCTTTTTTTTTCTTTTTCCCATTATTCCCCACCTCATTAAATAGTCCTCCAGCCTTCTGGAATGATCACTTCAGGAGCAAGTAAAACTCTTCTACAGCAGCTGGTAAAAAAAAAAACCAATCCCTTCTGAGCCAAGACGAATATTTTTTCTGAGTATTTTTTTGGTGGACACCTCTGCTTCAGCTGCCATGTCCTGGGTACCTTCTACAGACAGATCATAGAATCACAGACTGGTTGGAAGACACCTTAAAGCTCACCCCATTCCAACTCCCTGCCACGGGCAGGAACACCTTCCACTAGAGCCCGCTGCTCCAAGTCCTGTCCAACCTGGCCTTGAATACTTGCAGATGCACTGGAGAGAGGCAGGTGCTCCAGCCTGTAAGAGCCTGAATCCACTGAGTTCACTTGTTCAGCACCTTCCAGGCTGGAATTAAGTCCCTGCATAACTCAACCTTCAGGCTACACCTGCCTACCCACTGGGTATGTATTTATTTTATGCTGGATTGCCTGGTGCAAAGCAAACAGAGCTAAAATTAATATGTCCCAGCACTTTTTTTATTTCAAAGTAAAATATTTGTTTTCTCCCTTTCAGAAGAAAACACAACATTCTCCAAAGCTTCAAACCAGGTGGGAGAAGTTGGTCCCTGGGAAACTGAGCCTATTCCCCGAAGCAACACCGGCAAGACCAGGCTGGAGTGACTGATAATTTTGCGGGCTGCCTATCAGCACAGAAGCTGCTGGCTGTTTTTTAAACAGAAACCAATCTGATCAGAGCTCTCCTGACATCAGACAAAGGCCACGCTGCTGCCTGGTGCTGCTCCTCACAATGGGTGCGTGCTCTGTCCAAGCAGCCAGCCCAGGCTGCACCTCAAACCAATTCATCTGACAACAGAGATGAATGGTATTTTAACATCAATAATGCATAAGAAGTACTTTTTGACATCCACATCCTGACCTCGTAAGCCTTGAAGGGAACAACCGCTCTTTCATCATCTCCTGTGTGACAGATGTAAAGAAAACAGATGGACAGTGCTGCCACCTGAGATGCTGACCAAGCTGCCAGGCCACTTTTGGGCTTCCGCTCTCTAAATCCAAGGGGAAGTAGCACTGCAGTTACTGAGCTCCCACTGGGCCTTGCAATAGGAAGAGCACAACAAACATGGCTCTCTGGAGTAGCTGACTCACGGCCAGGGCACAAGGTTTCACCTCCCTGTTGACTGGAGCTTATCCGCCCTAGTTTTACATCTCTCCAAGCATTTGGTCTCTGCTTGCCTCTCAGGATAACTATTCCCTCAGCCAGCCCCATCACACTGCTTCAAAATTCCACCATACATTTAGCCTTTGTGGCATCCCATAATTTTTATTTGTACCTCCCAAAAGAATTAACTTCAAATTATGGAACACACCCCTGAGTTGAGCAATCCATGTGAACAGATGTAGCCGCTGTGTGTGTGAGTGTGACAGTGCTTTGACCCTGTTAACTATGACTTGCAAGTACACCAAATGCAAGATAGATCCCTGCAGCCCCACTGCTAAAAAGCAATGCAATGTTCGCATAATGCATCTCTCCTCTTGCTGAAGGAAGGAGTATTAGAGAGTCAGAGGTTCAAAATTCACTTACAGCCATGAACACCAGACACAAAAGGTTACACAGATCACAACAGGAGCCAACACACACTACAAAGCAAAAACATCCCCATGGGGAAAAGGCCAGACTAAGCTTGACTTGGTTTATAAAGTGTTAATGAGATAGTAAGACAGCAAACAGCTTTGCCTTCGCTTCAGGTTAACACAGAAATCCTCTTGCTTCAGAATCTCTTAGTCAATAGGAATTAAAAAAAAAAAATCCATCTTGAAAGCCGCACTTCCCATCCCAGGAAACCCGAGGCCCAAGGGTTTGCCCAAGCAAAGCAGCTCTGCCAGCATCTCACCAGACATCAAAAGCTCTTTCTGAGCCTGGAGCTGTCAGGAATGACACACCAGCCTGGAAGCAAGGAAAACAAGGCAAGCAGCAAAATGCTGAGACTGGATCTGAGCCCCCTGTGACGAAGTCATGTACAGAGGGACAAAAAGTCCCCTTCAGCAAAAAAGCCCCCGAGAGACCTAAACAGGTCATAAGTTCCTTCTGTTTCCAGATTTTTAGAAGTCAGGGAATTGCCAGGGAGCCGGGTACAGAAATGTCTCCTCCCTCACCTATTGGGGAAGGGTGGGATTTTTACTTACATATTTCCACATTAACTACACACCACTCAGGCAGAAAGCGCTTCTAAGAATATGAAGATGGGAGAATGCAGATGGCAATTCAGTTCCCAATGCTCATGCATCCCCCAGATACCACAGGTTTGAAAGACCTATAAATGCCCAAGTTAATCTGGAGGCCAACCCATCATTTTGGAGATGCTCTGAGACCCCTCCCACTTTTGGGGATCCCAGCTGAGCCTTCTTTTCCATCATACTGATTACCAGCAAAAATGAACAAATGAAACCAGCACACATCAGTTATTTCCTTAAAAGCATCAAACAGTATTAGAAGTGTAAGATGACTTTCAGGTGGACATCTGCTCCATTGCTTTGGGGTTTTCAAAAGCATGGTAATAAAGGAGCACAACAGGAGTCAGCAGGCTGGTGAATGCCAGATAATGAACTGGACGAAGCTGGCATTCCTGTGTAACACCTTGCGAGTCACAGCCTCTCTGTGCTTCAGTTTCCCCCTCTAAGCAGAAGCCTCATCTGCACAGCTACTAATGAAGATCCTGAATAGAAGCTGTTCATTAGACCATTCGCCTTCTCAAAGCACATTAAGCAAACAGTAACATGATTTACTTTAGGAGTAAATGCTCTGTCTTAGAGTTCTGGATAGGTTTGTCACTCTGTTTACAAAGTTTTCATTTCTGCAGCTGCCTCTGAGAAAGGCAAATGGCTTGTGGGTGAACCAGCAGACATCGCTCCTGCTCACACTTAATGACTTCATCTCTGAGCCACCAGCATGCCGATCAGCCTTGCACAGCATTAGGATTCCCCAAGGAAATCCGAAGCATCAAGGAATGGACGCACATAGAGAAAAGGTTATCAAAACGTGCCCCCAAGACCCTTTCATGTTTAAGCATCTTTTGAAAGGTAACATGTTCAGCTATTGGCTTCCAAAAAAAGCCAAAACCAACCAACCATAAAAAAATAAATCAATGGCTGGTTTTCAATAGTTGGTTTTAAATTGGAAAAAGGCTATATAAGCTGTGGATAACTGAGGCATACTCTGACCTCCAAGAGCAACAACGGTTTAAGGACAGGAACAGGCGGATGCCTTCATTGCATTATGCCAAAATCTGCATTTTGCTGCTTGTTTGTAGAAAAGCAACCAGTTGCTTTTTAGAATGTTACCTGTAAACAGCTATCACAGTGATATTCCATGAAAGGCAGGGGGGTTTGGTTTGTCTTACGGTCCCAGGGCACCATCCCCAGGCTCCTAATGCTCAGACTAAATTTCTGGAAAAATCTTAAAAGCCAAGGTTTTTGCACTGTGAGAGTCTCACGTCACTGGAAAGCGGCTAGAATGCATTTCTCTAGAACTCCTTAGCCAAGGAGGGCTGAGAATAAATCCTAGATGAACATCCAGCATCACTGTCACCAACATGAAACAAAAGTCCACAGAGAGGCTAGGCTTTGGAGTGGCTTTCCAAGGGGCTACTGAAATTCATTCGCCTTTTCCTAACACTTCCTTGCTACTGTAGCCAAAGCCATGGAACAAAGCACACCAAAATACAAGCAGTTTCTTCCTCTGCCCCTATTATTCAGTTAATTGTCCTCCCTATCTAAGCTGCAACACCCATTTGCCTCACCTAGTGAAAGCTGTGTATCACTTCCTTATCCACCTGGAAAAAAGGCAGGGCTTTGCATACATAAGGCTTTGGAATACAGATCCTGGTAATGCTCACTCGCCTGATCCCTCATACATGAGCAATACAGCACCAGCTTTTGCAAAAAAAAAAAAAAAAAAAATGCCAACCAAAAAAACCCCCCACGTATGGAACACATCACACACAGGCCAGCTTTGATCTGACATGCGCCACACTACCTAAAGCCTCAGTGAGAGATGCACACCCAAACTACTGATTTTCCTCCTGATTTTAAAAGCAACTGTCCTTCACTCAGCATTGCACAAAACCCCATGAGCGCAAAACAAATGACCAAGATTCACACCCAGCCAGAAGTGTGAGCATGCTGCCAAGCCCTTCCTATTATTCATCCGCTGAGTTTCCTGGAAACCATTACGAAGTATGGAGAGTTAACGGTATTACATGTTCTCAGTGCTGATTAGCCCAACGCATCTGACTGAGCCATGCTGAGACCAGACACCAAGAACACAGACGGACAATTACACATTTCTAAAATTGCTCTCTGTGCCAGCTCGAAATCCTGAGTCCTGCAGCAGTTAACCTTAACTGTCTTGAAAGTAAAGCAATAAAATAGGTATTAGTCTCTCAAACTCCTTGGCTTACAACCCCTTTATTTCCCAACTTTGTCGCATTTGGCTGGTCTCAGTTGTCACACAAGGAGCAGAGAGGATACCACAGCCACTGAGAAGGAAATCAGAGGAAGAACAAGTACTTTGGAATGCTCATGCTGTTCTCAGATGTCTGATCTACTTCTCCTACTGTCATTTCCACCTACTCTCTCCTAAAAACGGTTGGAATCCAAGGGTTTGAAGCTCAGAAGAGGATAGCAGACGTGGGGCTACAAACAGGGAGCAGTCTAGAACACAGATGCCTATTCAACAAGCACATAGATGAGCTAAGATTAAAAAAAGAAAACCAGTATTTCAGTAATGAGAGGCAGCACCGAGAAATCCCCAAGAAGCGGCATTGTACAACGACAGAACACTGAATCATAACCCCAGCACCACCGCACACAGCTAAGCAGTTCTTGCCTGAGGGAATAGATCAGCCCTTAACCAGCTCCGCACAGCTCTCCAGAGTAGCTCACCAAGGTGAAGAGTCCAGCAGCACAGATTATGCCACAGACTGGGCTCAGACCTCACCACCCCACTCAACTAGGCCTAAGCTAAAGGATATGCTGACCTTGATGACTTTGTGGGACACCAGAAACCCCAAATTTTGGCCATGGCCTGTAGCCCTGCCCACATAATTCCTGTTGTCAATATTATTTCTGTACAAAGGACATCTGTAGTATTGACTGAGAAAGGGCTTTTATTAGCACAGTAAAGCCTCTTGACAAGAACCTGCCCCCAGCCACCTCACTTCACCTTCGCTTCTCCTGCTCAAAAAATCATGAATTTCACCACCAAAATACAACAATCCAACTTAAGGTCCTAAAGTTCCAAACTCAGAACAATCTCCTCTGAGTAATCTTTTTTTCTTGATTCCCTGAAGGAGGCTGAAAACCTGTGAAGCAGCAACACAGAATGAGTAAGGAGCTTGTGTTTTGGCTTTTTTTTTCCCCAGGCACATCCTAGATGTTAACCATTTACAAATGGTAATGGATGAAAATCAGATTCTCTTTCACCCTGCACTTCAACTGTGGCACATGAAATATAAACTTAAATCACTGGGGTTTTTACTGGCTCAGGTTAATAACTACTTGATTATTAATCAGATACTTTATGTATCTCTTTAAAAGTTTTGTATTTTGCCTTTATGATGCAACAGCTGCACTATAAACCATCACCTTCCTTAACCTAGAACACAAGCTGCTGCTCTGCTCAGCACACGTAGCCAGCACAACTTGTTTCCCCACAGGATGGTGGACACACAAATAGAAGCAGTCTGAGTGCAGCAGATCAGAGGCTATTGCAGGTCACGAACCCAGTCTCCTGCAAGAGTCAACAGCAGGGAGCCCTTATCCAGAGATGGAGTTCATGTCTCACGTAGAACAGCCCAGACAAATTTATCTGACATGAGCTTGCACAGTTCCTTCTATGAAACTACAGAAACACGAACTGTACCCAGCAGCAAGTCACACACTCGGCATGATGCTGCTTATTGTCCAGTATGTTTGGCACTGGCCTTTCCAGTTTGATTAGATGCATGCTATGCACAAGTTCAGCCTGAACCCCTGGGTTCAAGCCATGACATGAGGATAGCCAGTATCATCATGCAGGAGCCCCAATGAGTCAGTGGCTGTCAGCAACCCCAGCATGCCTCAGTTTCCACATTCCCAAAGGGGGGATAACAACAGTTCTTTAAAAAGTGCTTTGAGATACATGGGCAGAAAGTTCTGCAGGAAAGCTAAGGATTTTCTCTCTTTTTATCTGTAAAGCCTTCAAGAACTTCAAAAACATCACAGACCTTTCTGCTCCTTTATATGTATCTGTGCACTAAATGCGGCATTAAAACTCACCTAAAAGCAATCTAAAAAGCCTAAACAGTATCTGTGGAATTGGGTCATCATCTGTCCCCTGGAGCAGGAGGTTAAAAAAAAACAAACACCACCCTTAGTCAGGTGACTTTCATGGCTGTGAATTTAAGCTAAGAGGTCTTCCAGCAAGCGTACTGTGCTGGGCTTGCTGCCCCACCAAACACAGGCATTCCAGCACCAAGTTCCAAAGCAACAGTAAGCTTTAATCAGGCAAACACTGAAGAATACTTTCAGATGTAGCCCGAATTAATCAGGAAACAGACATTTAAGAAGCAGATAAAGATTATGGAGCTCAACCTGAAAAGATGAGTTTCAGTCAAACTTTGCAAAATCTCACTCATCTGCTCAGCCTTCAAATATGAAAGTAACATTTATCCATTATGCAAGGTCCCACAGTAAACTCTCAGTTCTCTGCCTGTAGGTGCTTCAGGGTAAGGGCTCTGTGCTCTGGCAGCTTCTGACACTGCAGTAAGAATGATGCCTCCAGCATGCTTGGAAATTCAGGCTCTAGATGTGGCAAGAAGCCCAGAATTGCCCACATCACAAGAACAACTGACATACTTGTGAGTGCTGAAAAAAACAGGCCCTGAGTGTGCAAACACAGTGAAAAATCTCAAGAATAAAACTCCAGGGTTAATGCAAAATCTGATCTGAAAGCCCTCCAGGGTCAGAGAAAACTGCCTCTGAGAATTCAGCTATTTATCACCTATCTACAGTAGTGAGGACTGAGCAGGAAGGGATCACAGTGCAGAGGCCTGAGGCCATTGCCCAACCTGCATGGAGTCTTTCTGGATCCCAGACTGGTGCTTCTGAAGAAGACAGCCTTGTGGGAAAGCAAAGGGAGCTGTGACAGAAGGCCCTGCCAGATTTCAGGAAAAGAGCAGGGTTCTCCCCAGTGACAGATGGAGTGGAGCCCTGCTATGGCTTTGCTTTGGCTTGGCTGCTTTGTTCAGGCACAGAGAAGTGGCCAAGGGTCACTGAAGCAGCACAAGCCATTTTTGTCAGCACAACACAACACCCTTAATACAGCCTGGCAACTCTGCAGTACCAGGACAACATTCCCAGCAGCAGAATAACTCAAGTGTGTAAAGCTCTGAATTTAAACCACATAACAAAGAACATATGCAAGAAATAGGAAGCTTCTAGCTTTGAATCCTTTTTTTGGAATGTGCAGTGCAAGAACAAAGCAGGGTGTCACACACAGGCTTCCCATTCCTGAATTAGCACCCAAGCCAGCCACCATTCCTCCTCTCAATTTTGCTTTGCTTCCCACAAGTCAAATAAAGGTGCATAGAAGATGTTTCAAACTAAAAACTACTCTTACAATGGCCCCATTTCACTCTTCCCTCACAAGCTGTTCCACTGCGTGTGATGAACACCAGGGGGCTAGGCCAGCTGCATGTATAGGAGCCATGTTCTGCTGCCGTCCTGGACAGACACAAAGTTGACCTTCTTTGAAGGAGCACAAGAGAACCATTTTGCTACACTAAGCACAATAGCAGTTTCAAGAAAGTCAAGGGCCAAAGCAGTCTGGAGTGCCAATGAGAAAACAAGCCTCATCATACAGCAATTATATTTTGCAGTAGATAACCCCCAGCACCAGGGATGCAATTCCCTATTAACGCAACCATACGTCCTGTATTGCGAGGCAAGTTCATAAACCAGAGGCTTCAAAGGAACTTCAGTCTCCTCTGTCAGGGAGAAATTACTTGAACTTACATTTAGATGCTGAACTACCTTTGCAAATTGCTCCCACTGCCCACAATTACAGCCATTTCAGTGCCAGTCACCTGCTGCCCCCAATCTATTTAACACCAGGGAGGAATGAAAAGCAGACAGAAAAGTCACAAATGAGAAACTTAGAAGTCAGTTGTAAGATTGGTTCTAGTTCCAGGATTCAAAAGCTTTGGATTTACAATCTAATACTAAACCACACATATATATATATATAAAAAAAAATTAAAAGCCACTAAGTTCGATGCTTTACTTGGTGATTGGCAATTCGTAATACTCAGAACTTAAAGATCAGCATTAGCAACTGATACAAGCACAGACTAATCAAAAAGGACATTAAGTGCAACAATTACCCATAGGAGAGCTGACAGCTTAAAGAGAAAGGTCTTTCACTGTTCTAGAGTAGCCCTGCAGTTGAAGATCTCTTTCAAGAGACTTCTGCTACTCCAGTCATGCAAGAGATTATACCATCTTCTTACAGGATTAAATATATTCATCTGCAACATGAGATCAGGCCTAAATGATCTTCTGTTAAGAGCTTTAGTGAGCAGACTATCAAAATTTGTGCCCTGAATCTATCAGTGCTTAAATACTGATCTAAATTCTTCTCAAGCTTTTAAAACATCGACACTCAAAAGTAGCCTCAAACCATTTAGAAAGTTTCCTAAAAACCATTTAGAAAGGAAAGCAACAGAGGAAGCTCTCTCATTTCACTTCTTTCGTCCCAGAAACACAGACAACTGCAAAGGCAAACACATGCACAACTACCATGTGCTGGCCCTTATAAACTACAGTGTGTAGTGGTTCAAACTACAACTACCATGGTTGAAGCCCAGCTGGCAATCCAGAAACCACGCAGTCGCTCGCTCACTCCCCCCGCTCAAGGAAGGATGGGGAGAAGAACTGAAAGGATGTAACTCCCACAGGTTGAGATAAGAACAGTCCAGTAACTAAGGTGTAACACAAACCGCTGCTGCTACCACCACCACCAATAATGATAAGAGAAATAACAAGAGAAGAGAATACAATCGCTCACCACCTGCCGCCCAATACCCAGCCTGACCCCAGCAGCGATCTAGCTCTTCCGGGTAAGTGCCCCCAGTTTATATAGCGGGCATGACGT